>JAUELE010245478.1:0-11137 GCA_031471655.1 Diodora aspera | reverse complement strand
TCACGACGTCATACTGCCGGTACATTAACAGTGCACATCTGTGGGCCTAACGCCAAATGAACCTTAAAATGACACTTAGGTAACGTGTGTGAGAAATAGATTACTATGCTCGTGTCTGTTAGATACCATGAATCTCACAGACACTCGTTTAGTAATCTCTATTTATTACATCATGAAGTGCTGTTATCACCTGAAAAGGGCTATGTGGATTCTACCACTGACAATTCACGTACATTGATGAGGTAATACATGTGCTCAAGGGGCGGATCCAGGAAAATATATGGGAGTGACGGGAGGAAAAAGTGGTCCATTCCGAATCTGGTTTCTGGCAGCCCCCCCCCCCTCGTCCCATCACCACAGACCGACTAGTGTACCTGTAGAAGAACTAAGACTAAAAGCTCAGATCCACAAACTGATAAATGTCACTGACATGGACTTAACGGTTTTAAGCACAAACAGTTTGACGTTGCAAGGGCAATATTTCAGCCATAACGCAGCGTGCACATCGACCGAAAATATAGTTCATAAAAGTGATCGATAGAAAGGAAAGTGAAAGTAAAAGATCCCCATTTTAGTCGCATAGTACGACAAACATTGGGTTACTGAGGCCCTACTCTATCTAAGTGACACCACCCAGATGTCCAACGGGGATTTGTGTCCCAAGAAAAAACTCAAAATGATCCAATTTTATATCTCTGATGTATATCCTTTTTGATAAAGAGTTTGTGAGTTTAGAAAATGAGTATACGTATCCTAAAATAGCTTCCCACATTGAGACTGGAATTGTGCACCCTGGACTTCTTCCTATCAACTCTCCTGGATCTCCTGGATCTCCTGGATCTGGCTACATGTATGATAATCATATATTTGCGAATCACGAAATTACTTTCCTGAGTTTATTTTAAAACCGGAACGTTCATAAGGTCATTTAGAGGTCTCTATTGCCAAAAGAAACCCTAAGTTTCCATTAACAAGATACAACATCAGTATCTGGTGCGGTTCTGAATGCCAAGACATCAATCATAAGATCATTTACTGATATCTAAAGAAGTCTTTACAAGCCTATTCTGGCCGCAGTTCTCCATCTATGTAACCACACATTCTTGTCCATTTTCATTCACATTTGAACAGAGGTCTCAGTGCCTATACAACCTGAAATGACTGAATGATTGCAATCAAAAAAGGCCCCTCATACAGACTACAAGGACCCACGATACTCTAAGAATTATTAAGCATAAGATCGGAATTATCATCAACAGTGTTACTGCAATTTAACTAATCACTGAATAAGTTAAACATTTACAGTCGCCTAACCAGTTGCTCACGCCTTTTTCAGCAATGATGTTTTTGAAGCTAATCCATGAAGAGGAGACACAATAGGTTCTAGTCATGTTTTTATTAAATGCTCATCGCCGTTACATTATCAGCACCGAATTTCAGAATTTGGTACATTTTAAACTTTATTTGATTTCATACTTGATTTCTCTACTTGAACACTTGAACATCGTGGAGATAAACTTTTAGCAATAGCATAGACTGACAGAAGTCGCTGAAGTGTTTTCCTCTGCGGATAAACAGTTAAATCCGGATAAGTAAAATATCAAGGGACAATGTTTTTTTTATTTTACTTATCCGATATTTTACTAATCCGAACCCCGTCAAGAAGTCAGAATAACAAACGAAGAAATTATCGGCCTTGCTCGAATGTTTGTCCCCATCAGTTTGCACACGGACACATTGGAAACCACTTAAGTCTTTACGAACAATTGCAGTACAAACAAACGAAGACCAAACACTGAAAACTGGGTATTGTGTTGAGTCAGTTGATGTTAATTGGGATGATCGCTTGTGTATTTTACTTATCCGATGGCATTTACTGACTTAAATGATTGAAGGGACCTTAAAAATCATTTTAGTTGTTAGAATAGTGATAAATACAGACGAAACACGCAGGGACTACAGAATATGATTTACTTATCGGGATTTCTCTGCAGTTCTAACAAAGTCTTTATTTACTGCAGAGAGACCCTATAACTTGACTTGTAATTAGTAGAGACTTGCCAAGTCTTTTAAGTAACGACATTCCAAGATCTGCCAGACAGACCAGCAGCAATGCTACTTTTGTAATTATCAAGCGTGAAAGAGAAACAAAGATAGACAGAAGACTATTTACTCCCACTGATACGTAGTTTTAACAATCATTCTGTTACAGTGACTGTCCCTTCCTATGTGGTACTAAAACCACTTTTCGAAGTCCCAGCAGTGTGTTATATAAATACATGCTGACTCATGCCTGCACCGTGCTGGACAGGTTGCCGTGTGCGGGTCACCCATCCATCGTGAACATTAGTTCAGAAAACAAGGGACAAACTGTCTCCGCTACATCCGTCCAGTCATTGCAGCGTTGACAATGTAGCACTATTGGTCGGGAATTTATAAATTCTTATCAGAAGAACAATGTAATTATTAGACTGCATAGGGAGCTGTTGCGTGTCTTTCACGACGTTTGCAATTTTATGAGGAGATAAACAAAGGAAGCATAATTGGACAATAACTTGTTATCAGTGAAGATGAAACAGGACGAACTCATTATAAATAAGCTGATTCTTTATAATTGATGTTTTCTGACTTCCCACTTTATTCTATCACATTATGGTTCGTGTTGATATTTGATAATCAGTATCAAATGTAACAGATTGTGCAATTTTATTCTTTGATCATTTTCCAATATTTTTGCCTTTACCGCATTCAGATCTATCGCGTTTTCTAGGGATGATTCAAAGATCAGCATTTCATTTATATATTGCTGATATAAACTAAAACTGTGTAATAAATCTAAATATAATTTAAAATCTTCTGAAGTAAATCAACATCAAACTGATATCAACACACAATTCGAAACACCACAATATCTCGCAGGCAATGGATGAGATATCAACTCACAATTCGAAACACCACAATATCTCGCAGGCAATGGATGAGATATATGATTGGGGCGTTACGCTTTTAGAAACTGAATATGCAAGTGCATTGTGCCACCATGTCGTTCCGAGTGTTGCATTCTGTTCATTGGAGCAAGAACGAGCCAATTAACATGTGCTGGAGTTGCAAATAGGCTGTGCTTGTTTTTTTCTAAGGTATGCGCCCCGAGTGAAAATATGGATGTTATCGCGAGATAAAGCGGAAAAAGAAGCATGTACTCTTTTACTTCTATACGCTTTATCATATTTACAGGATTCTAAATACACAAGTAGTAAAGCAATGGATGCAATATTCGTCAACTTTGTACAGCCAAGATGCTCAATATTCAAGTATTGTCTGTCCCAGTGTTTTTCCCAAAATAACAAACAGCTGGATAAGAGAGCATACGTTGTCATTAGCTGCCTTTAGCGAGTCCTACGAGGAATATCAGATCACGAAAATGAATAGCTCCAGAGAGTGAGATCTGAAAACTACGATATGACACGAGTAATAACTTGCAGTAACATGAGAAGCCCAGTGGTGATCATTTAGTGCATGTTAGTTGCTGAGTCGACGTGACAAAAGGCAGCAGAGAATAAGCGTAACAAATGGGGCACGTGTAGTCGTTGACAACTGGGGTATTATTTACGATGTACTGTGTATCTCATGAACATGGTGTACAGGCCGTGGGTTCTTTAAAAAAGGTTTGAAGTTTTAGGTCAAATAGTTTGAACAATCTTCAATGTGTTTCTAGTTCATTTTCTTTTTGTTTCCCTTTGTCGTATTTCGGTCCTCAAGTCAGCAGTGCTACATGCACTTTATAATATGGGTCCAAAAAGGGGCTTATTGTGTCAGTTGAAATATATTATATGCATTGGATTCGCGAAAGCAAGCAATGCCCTGAAAACTATATGCTTTCTGGTCGTGGATTTCGTACTGTTGGTACCAGGACAAATATCAAAATTATTAGTTTGGTATCCCGATCACCTTGGTCCTTTAATGTTTATTTTGTTGCGAAATTCATTTTGTGATAAAAACTCCACATTATCAGTTTAATATTTGATGTTAGCACGTTAATAAATGTTTCGTTGTGCACGGTGTATGGAATTTGCTACCATTGTTATCAAGAGAAACATTCTGAAGTATTCGCATCTGTTTTTTGGCTGCGTTTAGTAGATCACTAACTGACCTGCTACACAAACGCCCCCAAAATAATAATGTTGGGAGATTTTGGTCGATGGCGGTGACCGTATGCTCATTATTAACAAAAGCAAACATTTATCATTTGTCAGATTTATCCAACCGACGGCCACTCCAGTTACAATGTATCTGAACACCTGTGCAGACGAGTGCACAATCAAATTATTGCAGAGCCTATATTATGACAATCAGGAGAGGAATGTGTCTTGTTTCTAGGAATGTGAAGGAGCTAACATTTCAGATGATAAATGAGTGTTATCAGCAGGAGAGTCAGAGACAGAAATATTCTGTAAACCATGATAAAACGCTGTAAGTTTTACAAGTAAGGCGTCACTGACATTCAATAATAACAGTTACTATTGTTACTGGTTTGTGTATAAGACTTTGCTAACCTACTTGGGATTACCTTTTGCTGTTGCACTCCTAAGTATTCAAGCAGAAAGTTGGTTTTCCGAAGAAAACGATATAATTACATCAATCAATTGGTGTTGGTGTTATAATTATTGCTAATAAATCCATGTCTATATGCAAAATCACGGCAACATCAAATTAGGGCTTACGAAATATAAGTTTAACGAGCAGTGTTCGACCACAACCAGTGAGATAATGGATTGCGTAATGCTGTGAAAGATACAAAGCTAAACAAAACAATTGTGTTGCTTAGTTTCACTACCTGCACTTATATCACTTCCACACTTGACGTATGACGTTGCACAGGTGAATTAATGACGAATGTTACCACTATCACCTGGGCTCAAATACACTTGAACACCACCAGCTAATCCGAGAGAGATCCGAACCACATGGGGAAATATTAGGCTTTATTTGACTGGTACTATGTTACACACCGGACAAACAAAAAGCAAAATTACTTGGAAGAATCAGCATTGCCTTGTTTGTAAGGGTTACAGGCGAATCGCTTTCATCCATTCGTGGCAAGCAGGCGAATCACTGTGGCGTGTTATCACTATTCCATAGACTCAAATGACAGATCAGTTTCAACTGCTCTGAAATACGAGAAGCCCACAGTTCAAGGTGAAATACATCAAATTCAGTCAACAGTGAGAACGTTGTGGCTGTACATGTCGGCCCGTTTTTACAAATTTCGCCAAATGGCAATATGCCTCAGAGAAAAGTCACTTTCATTTCCTGTGCAAAGGGTTAATCACATAATCTCTATTATCAACACGTTCATGTTATGCCAGGATAATACACGTGTTACCTTTCTTTTCTCCTGATATAAAGGAGTGAAGAGAAACCGCGAGAGTCTGAACAAAAATACAGATTTGTGTAAAGATATTCAGTTTGCCGCGATAAGCTTCAATTTAAGAGAAAAACTATTTGTTCTAATACAAACAAGTGCATGAAGAATGCGAGGAAAAAACGCGAAAATGCGTTAGATCTTTAATACCAGATTCCTGCAAATTAATGGGTGCAGATATCAAGCTCGCCAAGTCACACATAAATCCAAGCTTTCAAAGAGAACTGTTACACGTTCGCATATATTTACAGCTTGCCACTCGTGTCAAAGACATGTAGATCATGATAATGGATAACCTTCGTGAATGTACGTAATATCTTTCAAACGAATCGATGCTGGTTTATGAGCATAGAGGTGTTTAGATAATAACCACAATGTTTGCAGTGATGAAACATTTACAAAGTACTCACAAACCCCTGCAGTATGTGTGTGTGCTTTTGAGGCTGATTAATTGTTTGTTATTTGAGTAAGTACTGGTTAAGGAATTAGCTGAAGAACAGTTCCGTGCCTGAGGATATTTCAGTGCTAATGAACACATCATGCGGCAGTTATCTTTTTACCCTTTGATATAAATACCTGATTGTGTTACCTACGGATCCACCGTAATTGACAAACGAACAGAGCTATGTGACTAGGACTCCATGTATAGCTATCAATTTGTTGATGGGCACGTGGCATCAAGTTCGAGGACCAGTTATAACCTTACTGCTAAATACCGGGGACAGTTTGCCCCACATGATGTATTAAATCATTCGGGACAGGATATGCTGCGACATATTTTAAAGAATTGAATCTGCGCTGTTCGCTTCTCCGTTTCATACTCCCTCCCCTCGTTTTCTCATGACAACGTATATTCTCTTAATATGAAGTTAATCCTTTCGATACATAATATATATTGTGCAAGTTTCTCATGACAGCAAAGCGCAGAACGTTTGCTCACCAATCTCTACACAGAGGGTTCATCGAATGATCTTTATTATCAATGATTTAATGTCTCACCAGGATCATACACGTGTTACTTTTCTTTAGCCCTAACAAGGAGTGAAGAATGCGAAGTGCCACAACGAAAATCTTGAAGAAGTTTAACATTAGATGTTCGGGTGTTAATAACTAAAGACTTCACGTTCCCCACGATGAACATCAACTTACACGTTCAAACAGAACAACTATCAGTTCCATTGTAATAACAGTTTGGAATCAGTGTCAAAGACATATAAATCGTGTTAATGGATAACCTTCGTGAATGCACTTAAAACCTTGCAAACATGTATCTGCTGGAGTGTTTTAAGCATACAGGAGCTGAAAGTATAACTACTAGTAGACATCTGGCATATAGTGATGAAACAGTTACAAAGTACTACAGACAGACAGTTTGCTTTGGAGGCGTATTAATTCTTTTATATTTGAGAAAAATTAGATCATGGAATAACCTAAACGACATTTCAAATGCCTGGAGATATTGCAGCCATAGTGAACACTTCAAGCGGCAGTTATGTTTTACCCTTTGATACAAATATCTGATTGTTTTACCAACGGTGTCGCCTTCATTGACAAGGTAACAAGATTAACTGACTGATATGTTCTCCTGGTGCAAATATCAATTTGTTCAAGGCGTATGAGCAGATTAGATAAAGTATAAGGACTTTGATAGTGATATCGTAGTTTTTAAGTAAGTGGGAGAGATTGCATCATATGAGGTATTAATGTCTTCTTTGAGGAGGATAAAATATACGTGGAAAATTGTGAAGGGACCTGATTCCCTGTTTCATTCCCCTTGTCATTCCACTCCATTATTCTACTTACAGGCAGATTTGATTTTCAACGATAAATAGATTACATTAGTTATATACAATTACAATGCTCTTTATTTACTGACGATGTATATGTACACCTGTATTTACAATATTTGACATTAATTTGTAACATCCGATAAAATTAAATATGTACATGTTTATGTACATTAGAGAGGCATTAATTTAAGCCCCAGGCTTGTTTGCCGATCCAGCCATATATATTTTGGAATAAATATGTTTAAACCACAACATATGTTCTCTTTTCAAATAATATAAAAGTCTAAAGTTAATATTTTCGCTGCGTAACTATATGTTTATATTACTGAAAACAGAAATACTCGCCCCGTTTCTGATGAAAGTAATGTGTAGCATGTTTCTGCTTGTCTATACCATTTCCATAGTTGTGGATTGGCGAGTCCCTCTGGGTACATCAATTCTTTGAAATGGATAGTCTTACTGCAAAAGGTCAACGTCTAAAACGACGACACGACAAGTGCTGTTATTAACTCAAGCTGTGATTCATACTGTCTATACGTATTTTCCCTAACTGCAGAAGATGCATGGATCCCACAGCGAGATGATAAAAGGAACAATTGTGAGGCAGATGTTCTGAGACTCGTATACGTAATTTATTGACAGCATGAGAGACTTGTCAACTGGTACATGTAATTATGGATGGCGACACGTATTTTTGTGGAAGACGTGACCAGATGCGTGTATGTTTGCACATAATTCTCTGCAGTAATGAGACATACCTATAGTTGCCTATGTATCGTGCGAGAAGAGATAGAGAGCTGTGTGTGACGGAACGCAATTGCCTTCAGATCTGTAGTTTCAGTATAAAATCAACTATTATAACAAAAGGAAACATCTCCAATCACAACCCATTCAAAAGAAAAGTACATCTAATGATACGAGAATGCAAGACTTTCGCAAATCAGATCACATAAACTACTCACACAAAGTAGGGGATATTGACATGTATTTCACTACAGTTTGGTTTGATGCCAGGAATATGACAAAAAAATATATGAATCATGCAGGAACACATGTTTAGATCATACACACACAAATTGGCGCCAAACGAACTCAGTACGCGAACAGGGTGTGCACCCCCACATGTCAGGGGGTGCAAGTCACTTTTCACACTTGTTATGTAAGATGTGGAACACCCATAGAACGTGTGTTCATGCTTTTGTAAAGCATAAAAGCGTCAAAGACTCTTACACTGTCATTCGTCACCAAAAACCGTGCGTCGAATGACTGTTGAATAGCGACTTTGGACGATTGAAATGCTTCAGGCTGGGTAAACACAAGTTCATGTCACACGACAAATGCGCGTTTCTTAGTCAGTAATCAACAGGTCTTTCTTTGCGTCACCGAACAAATGGAAGAGTGCAGGGTAGGACACGGAGCGGACGTCCTAACACATCACAGTTCGAGGTTGTCCAACCCGTTATTGAGGTAGTGGGAACTTAGTGATTCGACCCCATGCCTAAACATTATCTTCTGAAAGACTCAAACTCGGACTTCTCTGACCTTAACCTGATCAGTGTACACGATTACAGCTCTCTTCACTTGTAATTATGTGAATAAGTCTTGATAGTATAACCGCTTCGATTAAATTTGTTATCAGTATCAAATATCCCCTACTTTGTGTTAGCAGTATATAATATGTGTTATTACTCAAGCACTTTACAAATTCTATGGACTTAATTCCCCATAATATATTTCAGTCTTATTTTTCATTTTGTCAGCACAAATTCCAATATATATTTTTAGAATAACTCGAATGGGTCTTCTCGGAGTCGAAAATGGAACTGAAGGTTTAAGTATTGACCTGAGCGCTCCAGACAAAACCCAACGGACATTACACTTTAATTCTAAATATCAGGCATAACGCATTGTGTGTTTTCGACCGATCTCTTTGTGATGAAGGACGGCAGATGTTTAAAGAAACGTATTTCATGCTATTTTCTTATAGAAATATCTTGGATAAAGATTTCTCTCAAATGGAATGCAAACTGAGTGAACGTTTTCAATCCCATAATAACACAATGTCTGCTTAGTGGCTGTGTGAACACAATGTCAATAAAATCCGCCTACTCTGACAACACATTTAGCAAAAAAGAGCCCAAATTGAACTACTAGATTGCCTATAGTCTAATAATGTATTGAGGTATTCGGTCACGTTGACATTTCCGAAAGCACTGATACAGCAAGTATTATACAAGTAGACAGGAACACATTATTTCTTCAGACAAATGTGGGATTCGTGATTCGTCGAGGGTCAGGTTGCGAGTTCGATCCAAATTCACGCCACGCTGTTTCCATGTTTTAAACTCGACAAAAGCCTCATCCACCAGCTAACTGAAAAGACTTGATCTAGGCCCTCCCAGTAGAATGGTGAAATCATCAACTTTGCTCTACGCCAAAGACTGCTTGCGTGCATTGGGGCATGAGGTGGTTACACATGACTTTCTATGTGGTCTGCATATTGTACATGATTTTGGGTGGCCTCACTTACGGTAATTCTGACACCAATATAACATGCTGTATGGTTAGCCTCTATAGTGTTGATTTCGTTGGCACAGTGGTCTTCTCAAGCAGCTTACTTTAAACATATCTATTTTGTGTTTGCTAAACCCGAGCGATTACAAAGTACGGTGATGTTTCTTTCTGCCTTCAGTTTATTTCTACTTTTGGTTGAATCATACTTTTTTCGCAAGAATTATTCTCCTTTTGGTTGATTAATTCTTGCGAAAAAAGTATGATTCACGTTTAAAATAATATGATAAAATGCAGGTAAATTAGCAGACAATAAAACGTTATGTCTATTCATGATTCATTTTATCAAATTTCAGAAGATCAGAAAATACTTTAACATATGCAACAACAGTCCATTTGGCAAATGTAGTCATTTGTAAACATGTCTAACCTGCTTCGACGGTCTGGGATGATAAAAGAGATGTTTGATTGTCATAAAATTAATTTAAGTATAACATAAACATGTGTTATAGTCAAGGTAAACCTTTGCAAATAAACCCGATTTAATCAACTCCCTTAGTGATATATGTGTGACACATGTTTAGCAATTCACCTCTCTGAAATAACATGCTGTTCGATATTTGTTGACAACAGGTCATCGGCTGCATCTGGGAAACTGTGTGACCCAATGATCACATCGTGTTTTAGAAAATTAATATCTTTGCAGCGGAAAGCCACATGGGGCATCATTTTTTTGTGATGTGCATCCCGTCTCAGGCCTCCTTCAAGCATTTGATAAGATGTTACGCGAAAGACAAGGGTTCATTGAAAACTCGGATTATCCAATTATGAAGCACTGTTATAATCTGAAACCTCTTGTTAGCTTAAATCTGTGTGCATTCAAAGACTGACAATTCATTAACACTGACGAGGCTACTCCACAGTTTCGGGGCGTATCCAGGAATTTTTCTTTTGGTGAGGGGAGGAACAAGGAGCACCTTCTGAATCTGCTTTCTTGAAGTTTATAAGGCATGAACTTTTTTCAACTCCCCCTCCACCCAGGATCGCCTAGTGCACCTGTAGCAGAACAGGGATGTAAAAGCCGATAAATGCCTTGGTCTAGGACTTCACGGTCTCAAGCACAAACAGCCAGGGTTTATGTCCCAATACAACTCTTGGACTTCACGGTCTCAAGCACAAACAGCCAGGGTGTCTGTCCCAATACAACTCTTGGAATTCACGGTCTCAAGCACAAACAGCCAGGGTATCTGTCCCAATACAACTCTTGGACTTCACGGTCTCAAGCACAAACAGCCAGGGTTTCTGTCTCAATACAACTCTTGGACTTCATTGCCGTTCGCGAATCTGAGGGTAAACCTGGATTCATCGCTAAAGACGACTCGATTCCAGTCTCTCTGGGTCCATCGGAGGTGAC
>JAUELE010245467.1:0-11140 GCA_031471655.1 Diodora aspera | reverse complement strand
AAGCAAAAGATTCCCATTTTAGTCGCCTTGTACGACAAGCATTAGGTTACTGAGGCCCTATTCTATCTAAGTGACACCAAGTCACTCCCCGGAAGCCCCCTGGGGTATGATGACAACAACGACAACGACAACGACGATGACGCTGTAAATAACAGTTTCTTATGGATTACAACTTCTTGGTTTAGATGTAGATGTAGACGTTTTGATGTAGATCCTTACACCATCATCAGGCTTATGAATAAGTGTGAGTTATCTATTAGTTACCACCAACTTATAAAATGTGCCCATCAAGGAAGAAGATGGTGATGATTCTTTAATATGATATAAATCCAGCGTTTTTGTTAAGAACCGGCCGCCGGCTACTTCAATTCCATATCTGGCCGGTTCAAAACAGTTGATGCTAAATTTATTTTCAACTTTAAACAATGTGCCGTATATTTTGACCTGAAACGTACGTGGCCGGGAACCGGTCAAGAAGCGACCCGCTCCTAACGACTTTGTGTTATGTTCTGTATATGCCATAGCTCTGTTGGAAGTTTAATCGTTTAATCGATCTCGCACTCTATCCTTGAATTAACAGAAGCGTAGGTGACTATATGGAGAAAAAGAGATGATATCTGTCAAAATACTTACATTACTGAATCATGATGGTTTAGCATCAGAATTTACACTTCAATCTTTGACAAATTTGATAATAATGTTTTATTCCTTAAATGGCATTCATCATCATGCCATTTGAGCAAATTTGATTAGTTTTGCTTGCAATGAACATCTTTGTTGTTTCAAATAATGATGTCCATATTGTGCAACAATGTTCAAAATTTCAAAATATATTTCTTGGCAATGTGTTTCTTGTTTGTTTGTTTTTAAAATAAGTGATATTACAATGAAAAATATAGCCTTCAGTTTTAAGCTAGAATGCTCTCAGATATCACCATTTTACTTTAAAATTTAAGAAATGTTCCCAGGTTCCCCCAACCGAAGGGCACACCCTCCTTTACCCTCCCCCTGCTGCTAGCAGTGTGATGACCCCTCGGGTTATGGGCCTTTTACTTTCCAACTTCCATCTCTTACGTCATTTCTTAATGAAAAGGCTGTAAATCAATGCCTATGTATGCTCTGAGCACAAAAAACAATTATTATTGACACATGGTACATTCCATAACCATTTCAACATACCACCCTGGTTGCCTCTTAGGGACAAGAAGGTTAATATTCACAAAGCCAACACATACCACCGGGCACCCAAATAAAGCTGTACATTTCATAACAATTTTAAATTCTTGAAAAACATACCACCCTGGTTGTCTCTTAGTGACAAGAAGGTTAATATTCACAAAGCCAACACATACCACCGGGCACCCAAATAAAGCTGTACATTTCATAACCATTTTAAATTCTTGGAAAACATACCACCCTGGTTGTCTCTTAGGGACAAGAAGGTTAATATTCACAAAGCCAACACATACCAAAGAATACCCAAATAAAGCTGTATATTCCATAACCATCTCAACTCCTTGGGAAACATACCACCCTGGTTGTCTCTTAGGGACAAGAAGGTTAATATTCATAAAGCCAACACATATCAACGGTTACCCAAATAAAGATGTATATTCCATAACCATCTCAACTCTTTTGGAAACATACCACCCTGCTTGTCTCTTAAGGACAAGAAGGTTACTATTCACAAAGCCAACACATACCAAAGAATACCCAAATAAAGCTGTATATTCCATAACCATCTCAACTGCATGAGGAACACACCATAAAGGCTGCCTGTTAGGGACAAGAAGGTTAATTTTCACAAAGCCAACACATCCCATCGGGTACCCAAATACAGCTGAGCCCACAGTTGAGAAAAGTCATTTACTCATGATGGACGCGGCTCACAGCGCCCCTGTCTCACTATAAGCATAATACCACAACAGCAATGTTGTTTTGAGTGACTGATTTTGGATTTAACATGGTGTTCAGTAATCTTTCAACCATATCGCCATAGTGACACCTGCATTACATCAGGGGTCAATCCCCAGGGCTGAAAGAGACTTAACTGAGCAAGATTCAAACCACAACTGCCAAGACTGGAATATTACTGAGCCGACAGCCAACCACTGTCCCATGCAGTGGCCCAAACTTGTTTTCAAATTGACATCTATATTCAACATTTTGAATAATACAACCTTCAACGATCTATAGCGAATCCTTGGAGGAGCAGGATCTCTTTGAAAGAATACTATGGTAAAAATTCAATGCAGGGTTGACACAAGTCTGTCTCACAGCCCCTGAAGCATTACATTTCCTTGTAGCCAGACTACATTATCTGATGGGTGTCGTTCTAACACCAGAAAGAATAGGACCCCAGTATCCTCAAGCTTGCCCTAAGAGCCGTCTAAAATGAGGATCTTTTGCTTTTTCTTTCTTACTATCGATCCTGTGTTGTCCCTTTTCCTGATAAGCCTCTTGCACATCACATTGCACTGTGGCTAAAATATTGCCCCCTGCAATGTAAAAATCTATTTCACTCACTCACTCTATTTTAAGAATGAGATCCTCCAATGTCCTCTTTTTGCAGATTTTTTCCTTCGTCCTCTATTGTCCTCTTTTTGCAGAACTTGAATCTTGTGTTCTTGAATCTGGTCTTTTCCTGTTGAGTGACGAAAGTTTATCGAGATTCCAAGTTGAAGTTAAGAAAGCTTACATTCCAACAGCTGGTTTCCTTTATTTCTTACATGAAATTTATGGTTTTTAAGGAGTCCTCTAATTTTTCATCTCTGTCCTCTATAAATTTATAATATGATAAGACTCATTATCAAAATAAAGGACAAAAGACAAATTATGTAAAAAAAGGATCATAGGGGACTCATTCTTAAAATAAAGGACAAAAGGCAAATTATGTATAAAAAAGAGGATAATAAGACTCATTCTTAAAATAAAGGACAAAAGGCAAATTATGTATAAAAAAAAGGACGATAGAGACTCATTTTCTTAAAATAAAGGACAAAAGACAAATTCTGCAAAAAAAGAGGATACTAGAGGACTCATTCTTAATATAGAGGACATAGATGATTTACAGGACTACTGGGAGTCCT
This sequence comes from Diodora aspera, assembly GCA_031471655.1. NCBI lineage: Eukaryota > Metazoa > Mollusca > Gastropoda > Lepetellida > Fissurellidae > Diodora > Diodora aspera. Next base: position 8,051 of record JAUELE010245467.1, on the reverse strand, counting down.
TCAACTTAAGCTGAAGCCTCTTCTTACTGCTATTCTATTGATTTTCATGCTTTATATAGGTGGTGCATTGGGACGTTGTTGAAAGATTGCCATTGCACTGCAAAATATGAATATAATTTTTTACATTGAGAATAAATCTAGTTTTACTGCTGTCACAATTAATAAACAAAACCATGAAAGAACTGAAATATATTTTTGCAATATTATCACATTTATAACAAAATCATATTTTCTTCACAAAGTCCATGATTGACACGGTCATAAATACAGCTTCCTTTGAAACCAGATCTTACAGGAGCACCACAAAATCAACTCCGACCAGGCTCAAGAGACTGTGATAAAACTACCACGTCTATGAAGAAACGTCACTACAAAGTTGCGCACAAAAAAAACTCGATTTCTCATAGCATTTTCAGGAGCACTCACATTCTCTCCTTTCTTACCGCATTTTCAAAATGTCTAGCTTTATAAATACAAGGAGACGAACAAAAAGTTTATGCTTATTTTTCTCACTATTGTTCGAGCTGACTAGCTTAGCACATTCTTTCCACTGTTTGATTCAAATATGGCATAGTCTACCAAAGTTTACAGTCAGTGAAATTCACCTTTTGCCCCCATCCTCAGCAAATAGATTTACTCCAGTTGCTTAGCGATGACATGTTGCTAGCAGTTTGTGACACGGATGTTCTATTGTCTTGTGGTTGGCGGAACTTCACTGCCGAAAACATGCCTCACATCATTGTCAACATTTCACATAAGGAAGGATTTCACAACAGAATTACATAATGACATTTGACTTCTAATTCCATTTATTTGTTGAAAGTAAATTTAAGAAAATGACGAAAAGTTTGTTCAATTCATTACGGCCCATAAGCTTTGCTCTCTGATGGACATTTAGACATGAGCTAAATATTGCAGTTCGTTCTTTATTCATTTCTGGTGCTTGGATTTGAAGTGAGTTCATCCTTCTTAAAACTATAAACATGCTGATCCATGTTGGAACCTACTTAAAATGGAACCCATGGATAGCCATTCCAAAATTGAGAAAACTCACTCCTCTCTGTGAGAAGAGTATGGTCTCTTTCTAAGTACTGGTACAGCATTGGTATCTTTACAAATATATCCTTGTTTCTTTGTATGTATGGCCTCTGTCCCCTCATAAGTATAGCAAGGTAATTTTATAAGTAAAGGCGATGTTTCTCTTTAAATATGGAATGGTCTCTTTATAAGTACATTCAAAGCTCTCTATAAATATGGAATGGTCTCTTTATAAATACAGTCAATGTTTCTCTATAAATATGCAATGGTCTCTTTATAAATACATTCAATGTTTCCCTATAAATATGGAATGGTCTCTTTGTAAGTACAGTCAATGTTTCTCTATAAATATGGAAAGGTCTTTTTTTTTAAGTAGGGTCAATATGTCTCTATATACATGTATATGGAAAGGTCATAAATACAGTCAATGTTTCTCTTAATATGAAACGGTCTCTTTGTAAGTACAGTCAAAGTTTCTCTTTAAATATGGAAAGATCTTTTTGTAAGAAGGGTCAATGTTTCTCTATAAATATGGAAAGGTATATTTGTAAGTAGGGTCAATGTTTCTTTATAAATATGGAAAGGTCTTTTTATAAATAGGGTCAATGTTTCTCTATAAATATGGAAAGGTCTTTTTATAAATAGGGTCAATGTTTCTCTATAAATATGGAAAGGTCTTTTTGTAAGTAGGGTCAATGTTTCTCTATAAATATGGAAAGGTCTTTTTATAAATACAGTCAATTTCTCTTGAAATATGGAACGGTATATTTGTAAGTAGGGTCAATATTTCTCTATAAACGTATATGGAAAGGTCTTTTTATAAATACAGTCAATTTCTCTTGAAATATGGAAAGGTATATTTGTAAGTAGGGTCAATATTTCTCTATATACGTATATGGAAAGCTCTTTTTATAAATACAGTCAATTTCTCTTGAAATATGGAACGGTCTCTTTGTAAGTACTGTCAAAGTTTCTCTAAATATGGAATGGTCTCTTTGTAAGTACAGTCAATAAATACGGAACGGTCTATTTGTAGTACAGTCAATAAAATGGAATGGTTTCTTGTAAGTAGAGTCAATGTTTCTCTATAAATATGGAATGGTCTCTTTGCAAGTACAGTCAATCTTTGTCTCGACATAAGAATGCATGTTTCTCCAATTTACATCGTGGTCTCTGTAAGTATAGCATGGTTTCTTGTAAATGTAGTCTATGTTCTTCCATAAATATAGCATAGTCTCTGGTAAGAAAAGCCTTGGTCTGGCCATATGTACAGCAGGCCCACTTGTAAGTACAGCCTATAATGTCTCTCCATTAGTACATATGTTTCTCCAATTAATGGTGTGGTCTCTTTGTAAGTATAGCATGGTCTCTTGTAAGTGTAGTCTATGTTCTTCCATAAGAATGGCATGGTCTCTTCTAAGCATAACTTTAATGTTCCTTGATAAGACATTTTAAGAGTAGCCTTTGTCTGTCCACAAGTATAGCATGATCTCCAAATATGTACAGTTTTAATGTTTCTCAATAAGTATAGCATGGTCTCTTCTAAGTATGTACAGTTTTAATGGTTCTCAATAAGTATAGCATGGTCTCTTCTAAGTATGTACAGTTTTAATGTTTCTCAATAAGTATAGCATGGTCTCTTCTAAGTATGTACAGTTTTAATGTTTCTCAATAGGTATAGCATGGTCTCTTCTAAGTATGTATAGTTTTAATGTTTCTCAATAAGTATAGCATGGTCTCTTCTAAGAGTAGTCTATGGCCTTTCAGAAGTATAAAATGTATGGTCTCTTGCAAAAGTAGCCGTTGTCTCTCCATAAGCATAGCATGGTCTCTTGTAAGTGTGTACAGTTTCAATGTTTCTACATGAGCAAGGCTTGAAGTCCAGTGGCCCTGGGCAGGTTATTTTTTCATTTGATGACTTGAAATCCAGTCCTGCAGCCTGGTTGGCTAGATGCTTATTATCACTCGAGTTCAAATTTAATAAATAAATAGACACATGCAATGAAACTGTAAATAACCTGCATGACCGAATGAATCCCTTGACAACTCAAATATCAAATATGATGCAATTAACATTTATGCCAATCAAATGTTTGTTCACAATCAGTTGAATAAAATGCAATGAATATGACCCAGTTGAATTTCAAATTGTTTACCAGCTTTAACGGTTTCCATTAAATTTTTGATCAAAATTCTACATTGTTCTTTTAAAAACAAATAAGCACTGAAACTTGAAATGTGTTGTCATTTACATGCAATTTAAGTCAGACATTGGCTAGAAGTTTACTAGCTTGGCTTGTAATTATAACATTTTCAGGTAACTAGTCAGGATGGCTAGTGCCAGAAAAAACTTCGAGGCCTTCAAGAAGTATAGCATGGTCTCTTCTAAGAGCAGTCTATGACCTTCCAGAAGTATAGCATGGTCTCTTCTAAGAGCAGTCTATGACCTTCCAGAAGTATAGCATTTGTATGGTTTTTTGTAATAGTAGCCTCTGTCTCTCCATAAGTATAGCATGGTCCCTTGTTAGAGTATAGCCTAAGGTCTTCCAGAAGCATAGCATGATTCCCTTTTGAGTATAGCTTATGTCTCGCAATAAGAATAACATGGTCTCCTGTAGGTCTAGCCTTTGTCTACCCAAAGGTTCAGCATGATCTCTTGAAAGGGTAGCCTTTGTCTGTCCAAAGGTATAACAAGGTCTCTTGATAGTATAGCCTTTGTCTGTCCAAAGGTACAACATCGTCTCTTGATAGTGTAGCCTTTGTCCGTCCAAAAGCATAACAAGGTCTCTTAATAAAGCAACCTTTGTGTGTCCAAAGGTATAGCATGGTCTCTTGATAGTGTAGCCTTTGTGTGTCCAAAGGTATAACATGGTCTCTTGATAGTGTAGCCTTTGTCTGTCCAAAGGTATAACATAGTCTCTTGATAGTGTACCCTTTGTCTTCCCGAAGGTATAGCATGATCTCTTGAATGTACACCTGTTGTCTTTACAAGCATAACATGATCTCCTTGTAAGCATAGCCAGGGTTTCTCCATAAATATAACACAATCTATGTGTAAGCATATCTCTGTGTGCACTTTGTCTATCCATAAATATGTCATAGACAACTTCATATTTTAACCCAGTGTCATTAGTTGGACATAGAATAATTTCTGTTTCGGAACAAAACAGTTGCCATCGCAAAACTAACATAGAATCTAGCCCAAATAGCCTAACTATATTTACTCAACTATCAACAAGACTTGACAAAAGTTGACACAGACATAAACAATATTACTCTATAAAACAACTTGCCTTCAAAACCAAACAATAAATCAAGAGCCATCTTCAGATCATAAATATAACACTCAAAAAAGCACAGAACATATTGCAAACATCTTCCATCATTTAAATATATGTAAAACTCGACTAACCACTAAACTAAAAATTAAATTTGAATATATTAAATTGTCACTTTCAAATAAATATAAATATTGGACAAACATTCTTCAAGTTTAAAAAAATTTAATTCTTAAACTAAAATTTATTTTTAACATTTCTAGGTACCGAGTTTATAAATACCCTTTCCATAACTGATCAAATGAGCAAATTTTGTTCTCAATCATTCATTCAGTCATATTTAATTGGGCTTAAAGGATGCTTACAAATATCAAAGTATCTTTCACACTTAAAAGCCCAGTTAACAGCTGACCAATTCTTTTCACACATCTAATGCATTATGAATAACAAAAGTTCCATTATATTCAAAATGAGGAAATTGAAAGTCTTAAGTCTATGACGACAATAGTCATAAACTTCCAAGTGCAAGTCACTCATTGACTATTTCAAGAGAGAACAGATGATAGTCTTAAATTCCTCTCTTTGTTTCAACAAAGGACTGGCTGGGCTGGGGACTTGTGAACTATGCATGACCCTATTCTAGGTAGAAAATTAATTTTATTGGCCGGGCACATGCAATAGCACACAAAAGTGGTGGTAATACTTGGCCCGTGCGTCTAACATAACGTTTGGTACCTACAAAGAAAGCCCCGTGGTGTGCCAATGAACTCATTATGGGCGATATCGATTCTTTTCAGTTTCAAAGAATGAAAACGTAACAGACATTTATTTTGAATTTCTCGCTTCGCTAGAGCAGATCATGACAGGAGAAAAAAGCTTTAAAAGACAAGTTCACTGCTTAATAACAAAACTCCTAACATTCGCGCTTGGGATTTAACATGCAAACAAACACAAGTGGCAATTTGTGATGCAAAAACATAAAAAACCCATTCTCAAAAAGGAAAACTATACTATACTTTACTATACTATACTATACTTAGTAACTATACTATGCTATATCTTATTTCAAAACAATTTAATATGTGCATGTATATTATATTGTCTTACCTTGTCCTGAAACTAAAATATCTTACCATGATACAAGATCACAAAATTCCAAATTTCCACAACAAAATACTCTAAAAATATGTTAATAAGTCAAGTCTACACTACACTAGTATTACAAATTTAATTTAATATTTGTCCATGTGTATCAATTTTGTCTTAATTTGTCCTCAAAATACAATATCGTACCAAAATATGACATCACAAAATTCTAAATTTTCACAACAATATACTCTATATATGTCAAGACAAGATTTTCAACCTGATGGATATTTTTTTTAAATCCTTGCATTAAATCCTTACTATTTTAAATATTCCAAATATTAATTTCCCATTCTGTTCATAACAAATTATGTTTGTTTCATAGTTTTCCATTTTGATGTGAATTTAGGTCAATGTACCATGTTTTTGTAAAATACAAGTAATTTATTCAATATTACATAATTTGTTTATCCTTGAAAGTGGTTTATCCAGTACAAAAGGTTTCAAATTTTTATAAACATTAATTAACTCCTAAATTTTCCTTATGTTCATGTATTCCCATATCTCTTTCAACAAGTTTCTATCGATTCATCCGCCCAGTTACCCACAATAAAACACTTCGTTTTTTTTCTCTCTCTCTCATAATTTCTCCATACATGTCGTTCATCAAGAGCTGTCAGTCAATCATGAAATAAAGAGAAATCCAAACATCCCCGCTCAGAAAAACTCTCCCATATGGACAAGTAGAGAACACAAAGGAGGGGTCCCACATATGAACTCCTCACAGTAAGTGCTGTCAAGAGCTAACATAAGCATATCCATATTAGAACATTGATTTTCCTGTCTTTGGAGCTAATGCGAAAGCCGGGCTAAATAACAACCCATTCGTTATATTATATTGATCAGCCATAAATTATTCTTCTCTTCGGGACAATATACAATTAAATTGTGCATGCATGTAGATCAAACAAATAAGATGAATTATTCACCGATATTGTACACCCGGACACTTTCCATGGCGTATTATCTTGGCGGGGATCTCAGATATTTGACTCGCAGAACAAAGAATCCATTCGGACCATATGGGATATTTATCGAAACATAGATTGTAAATCGTTCCTGATGATACGGAAATCCTGCAAACATAAGCCATTACATTTTGTATTTTATTATCATTTTCGTGATGATATTTACGATAACAGAATACAGTAGCCGGGAACATACAAGAATATTTTTGCTTAATGCTCCGATATATTTACTCCTGTATCTCGTGTTTCGGCCGCGATATCGTCAGCTGTAGCTACAACACAGTGTTTTTCCTGTATTGTTTATTGCATTATCAAATCTAGTAAGAACTGATGTATTTAGAGAACTGACAATTTACATGATTATTGATCTGTGACTTGTTTTTGCAATGTTTTGATTTAGATCCTAAGCGTACTGTCACAAAACGTACACTAAATCTACATATAGATGTATGAGACCAGTTTTTCCAAAATTATATAGAAGTCCATGAAGAATTCTTGTTTTATGTGTAAATGTATGATTTGTAAGTGTCGATGAAAAACATTTAACTGTTATTTATATCATTCACTTTCCATAACTTTACTTCATTTTAAGACAATTTGTACAAATGAAACCAATGATTATGAGGACGACTGTGATGATGATGATGATGATAACAAGGATGATGATGATGCTGATAACAATTGTGAGTCAGAGAAATTATGTTCCACACTGCAGTGGAGCAATGATGATGATGATGATGATAACAATTGTGAGTCAGAGAAATTATGTTCCACACTGAAGTGAAGCAATGATGATGATGATGATGATAAAAATTGTGAGTCAGAGAAATTATGTTCCACACTGCAGTGGAGCAATAATGACGATGACAATGATGATGATAATGATAATGATGTCATGAATAAAACAGACGCTAATCCTCTGCCGTGGCATGTATTTTTCCAATCTATAAAACTAAAACTGAAATAAATTCAGGATCACATTACTGAAATAAGCTTGCATGCATGAATAGAAACTTTCCTGCTGTATTCAAACCAGAAATAATTGAAAATAATTATTCAATTTCTGACCTTCCCCTGTAAATTCTTCACTTAAATTTATCTAAATTCATTACCTTTTATTTTATATGCTAAATATAAATTAATTTCTCTTCTATTTTTACCTCTGAATCCTGATATTAACATTGTAAACTGACTTACATCACTGAAATTTTACTGGTTTCCATGGTAACCATTTAACAGGGTGATGTAACTGCAATGATTTAATTACTTAAATATCAACATCTTTGACACTCACAAAGTGCTATGTCACCAAATCTATTCTAAGTCATGAGATTTAAATTCTGCTGACTAATCAAAGTTTCATCTTAAAATATTCGACCTATTTTGAAAAATTGTAAAATAATTGTGATCTTTTGACTCTTGATTTGATTTAATTTAAACATATTTTATTCACAAAGTGAAAAGGATTGGGCACAAGTGAATACAACTTAAAATGCCCTCTCCTACAGTATTTACATGACATGATATATACAATGAAAAAAACAACAAGTACAGTGACAGAAAAAGAAAAGAAACAATTAGAGCAGGAAAATACAATTATCCGAATCTGGTACTGTTATAG
>JAUELE010245445.1:0-11141 GCA_031471655.1 Diodora aspera | reverse complement strand
CACCGCACCCCCACCCCATTTTCAAAACTCGTCCTAGAGTGTCGATCTACACTACTCTTGCGCACGACTGAAGAATGTTTGCTTGAACATGATGTTTTTAAGGGCATTTCCAATCAAACGGTCCTCTTAGGAAACAAGAAAAAAAAGAAAATGAAGGACGAATTATGCGTGAAAATAATAAACCCAGAAAGCCGAGGGTATATTTGCTTGACGAAGAGTGGGTGCCAGAGGGCAAAGGTGCAACGGGCGCATTTGTGTTTAGTATATGAGGTAGGCTTGTGTGATGAACATTAAAAAGTTTATCAGAACAGATTATAGAACTCATTCCTGGCCTAGACTGGTGTTAGGAGCTGCTGTGGTTGGAGGAAGAGGCTTAAGAAACGAACCTAGCTACATTCATTGTATATGCAGAGCGATCGTGTAACCTGTAGTCTCTCCGCCAAACTCGAGCATCTCACTGAAAGAGATGAGTTGCTGCAAATTGCGAACTTCATCCCGAAAAGTAACCCTTTAACATAACCTTTCAAATAAAAAGCATCTGTATAAGGAACACTTCCAGCGTGCAAGTGGTAGGACACGCACTGACGCAGAACGATGACTGAAGTTCTAATGGAGTTAGGGAGCGACCATTTGACTTTTGGCAGGGTCGGAAGATATTTTTCATGTAAGCATTTTTCATGTGACAGCATGAAACTATCTATTTTGTTCTTACATTATTACCTCTAAACTATTATCTGTTAAAATCAAATGTCCACTCCCTTAAAATGTTCAACAGAATGCAGAAAGTTGGTGTAATCATAATATGACACTGTCGCTTTGTGCGGCGACAGCTTAATGAAACAGGATAATCAATAAACATCCGCTAGATGGTATCATATGTGAGTTTGCGTACATAAAGCATTTTAGATGTTATGGTTTTCTTTTGGTGGGTGGTCTGGTAGTACACTGGTTATACTTCAGAGCACATACAGTGCTTGAACAGGTTCGCTCTACCTCGCACTCGGACACTGCAATAGACACTGACCACGTTGCCACAGTCCGCACACTTGACACCTGCTCTAAAGTGAAGATGATGGTATAGCACATGGACAACACCGCCATTTAATCGATGGATAATAAATAAGGTATTATGAAATACATTACCTGGGCATTGATCAACGGAAATACTGATGTATATGGTATACGCAAATACTACAAATGTGCGAGGCTGTATGCACACATGCCAACTATTTTTATGTTATTTGAACCAATTACTTCCATAAGTGACAAGGCTGAATCAACACACCAGCAGATGTTTCATTACATCTCTATGTGTCCGGTTAACACGTTAACCAGGATGACGCACACAAATTTCATTTCAAACAAGTTCAGAGTCCTGTAAAAAATTATACATTATATATCAATTGTAACAATAGATCTATCCTCTAATGCATGATCTAATAACTCTGGCTCCAGATCCCCTCTTCATTATGTATGTTTAAAACGAACAAAGTTTTAAAAGCAACCAAGTCGCCTTCAAGAAAAGAATATTTCCTGAAAAGTGTGATAATCGAGTGAGGGAGTGAGAGTGAATTTGGATTTTAACGTGGTTGTCGGCATTCTTTCAGCCACATCACCTCGGTCCCACCTTCATTACATGAGTGTCACAGTTCAGTCTGCAGGGCTGAAAGAGATGTACCCCTTATTTTCAGGAAAGAGTTTGGTAATACAAGGAGCAGCTTGGTTTTTGTTTCATATTTGAGATGCAAATTTAAGTATGCTGGGTTAACAGTATAATCGATATATCAGTTCAAAACGTCTATCCCTACGCTTTCAGCGGAGATAATTATTTTAAATAAATTATTATCATTACGCTTAAAGTTTGAAGCAGCTTAATCACGAGGTTGCCGACAATGTGGAACTTGTTTTCAACTTCGTATTCAAGCATATGTAAAGTTTACGTGTATGATAAGTATCGCCTTGTAGAGCGCGCTGGGGCCTGCCTGTTCATAAATAAATGTACTGGGTTATTCGGGTTGCTCGAATATTTAAATAATTCCAGTGTAAACACAATAAGCTTGGCTGGAGCAGACAAGGCTGACATATATCTGCCTGTCCTTTCTAACGTCCGCACTCAAGGGTATTTTTTCTTAAATAACTGGCCCCTGTAGGGCTCTGGGACAAGCGAAAATTCCTAAACCAATCATCCATAAAAAATCACTTCAAAGTGGATCAATGTCCTTGGGGAAAGCCACTCGGTCACTTGGACACTCACTGGCTAGGTTGGAATCCCATCTGTACTGATGGATCCAAAAACCCGGTACTCCTTCGGACCGGGTGTGTGACTACCTGCAGCACAGATGCCCGCCACAACAGTATGCATAAGCTACGTGACGATTAGTCCGTTGTCAAGACGAAGCCAACAGCTATATCCTTCACGCGCTCAAAACTGTTGCCGCAGCTTACAATTGCAATACACGCGCCTCAGAACTCAGTGTCTCTCTTAGCTCGCTACCTATACAGGTTCTAAAGGTTTCATCTTTTAAAAGACAATGTGACCAATCTATGATGAGGGGCCTTATAACCGAATTGAGATCCAGGTGGGTGAGAAAGCGCTTTCGCTTTCAGGTCGCGTGCGTTTGCTTTCTCGTCGCTTGTCATCGCTTGTTTGTCATATTTTTGTAGATTAATATTTCTGGGATTAAATGTTGGTCTAGCGACCTATGTGCGTTGTACAAAACCATCTCACCTAACAAACACTCGGAAAGCATACGTCCAATCTATGGATACGTGATAAATAATTATTGTACATACATGCACGATTGTGTAGAAATATATCATAAATAAATCTGAGAGCGTTAAGTGTATGTATTCGTATATCAGTCGTGGAATGGACAGTCCCCCCTACCTGGAAAATGGAACGTTTGACGTCTGACCTCTATAGCACCCCGCCCAGGTAAAATAATATCTTCGGGTGGTTTAGGTGGTCAGATTTACGTCCAACTATCCTAATTAGAGTGCTTTGTTTACTGAGATCACAGGTTATATTCATTCTCTTACTCATAAAACAACATTGTGCAAATTCTTTTATAAAAATATGTTTGACCTTTCTAAATCCTTGAATTAACGTTTCAGATTGTAACACTTCTTAATTGTGATCACAGAAAATGTTAGTTCCCTTACTCAAGAAACAACACGTTTTTAAATCATAATTATATATTCAAATACTTGCATTAATTATGATAACTATCTTTTATGTAAATCACCTTACTCAAGAAACAACACCTTTCAACGCACAATTCTATACTCAAATACTTGAATTAATTATGATAACATTGAATTATGTTAATCACCTTACTCAAGAAACAACATACAAAGTAAACAAATTTTGAAAATAGCGTTATCAGTTTCAGTACGGCTGGATCAGGAAAAGTAGAATATATCACTTCCCAGCGAAGTTCTAAACAATTACTTTTAGATGCTTACATATTCATCAAGAATAGTGAAAGACAGATTTCTACTCACTGTGGATGTGGACTGAATAGATGCAATGCTCCATGTACACCTGTGGAAGACTTTCTTCGAAATGAGTTTGAACACAACCACCCACCTGACAATGTCAACAAGTTGATGTTTGCTAGACTTAAATAAGTAAAGTTGTTGATATAATTATAACAACAAATAAATGCAACTCGGTCCCTGCGTTTCATTAACTGGTTTGTTCCATTATCGTCCTGAGATGACAGTCAGTTAATGTGCTGCGCACTCAAACGCAAGTTGTGTTGTTTTAAGCTGTCTACCTATTTGGGTGCTTTACAAGTTCTATGAAATAGTAATAGGGCTTTTGAAAACAAATGTTTATGGATTGATTATAAAATGCAAAGTTATGCTCAGCTAGCATAATAGTATTGATTGTCTTCTGTACGATGGGATGTTTAACTGCACAAGTTTACAGTTAACCCTGACTGCCAACCTGTCGGTTAAAACAGCAAGATGTCCTGAGAGTTTCAAGCATGTGTTGGCATGGAAGGACTGGTGGGCCAACTCATGGAAAATTTCGACAATACAATGTTCTAAACAGGGAACTGGTTTGGGGGGAATATTTTTCTGAAGGTGGTACCTATTTAGTACTTATGTAATGCAATAAGACTCGTCAATTTCATGCATTTGTCTGTCAAAATTATCCCACAAATGTGCACGGAGAACGTGCCAGCTTTGACAGCAGTGTTGCTCGTATTGTCCAAGATGTCTTAAGTTATTCTTGCAGAACTCGATCACTCGGTGTCTGATAATGGTTGATGCAGTCTTGTTCGTGTTATCCAAGATGTCTTGAGTTATTCTTGCAGAACTGGATCACGTGGTGTCTGATAAATGTTGATGCAGTCTTGTTCGTGTTATCCAAGATGTCTTGAGTTATTCTTACATAACTGGATCACGTGGTGTCTGATAAATGTTGATGCAGTCTTGTTCGTGTTTGCCAGGATGTCTTGAGTTATTCTTACAGAACTGGATCACGTGGTGTCTGATAAATGTTGATGCAGTCTTGTTCGTGTTATCCAGGATGTCTTGAGTTATTCTTGCAGAACTGGATCACGTGGTGTCTGATAATTATTGAGGCAGTCTTGTTCGTGTTGTCAAGGATGCCTTGAGCTATTCTTGCAGAACTGGATCACGTGGTGTCTGATAATTGTTGATGCAGTCTTGTTCGTGATTTTCAAGATGTCATGGGTTATTCTTGCAGAACTGGATCACGCGATGTCTTGCTAGAAAAGTGTGTCTGATGATTGTTGATGCAGTTTTGGGTCGTGTTGTCCAGGACGTCTTGAGTTACTTTTATAGAATCGGGCCCCGCATTGTAAAGCTGAAAGCTGCAGACATGTCACCTTAACGGATCCCAAGACCTCATTTCGTTACTTTTGGTTGCCTTGCTTCAATATTCAAAAATGGCTTCCCAGATCATGACATCATCCCCTCTATATGCTTGAACAATTTCGGTGTGCTTTTTCACATTGCACACTGGCACTGTCGGTCATTAAATCTACACATACCAAATCTGCTCTTGAGAGAACAAAACTCAGCCAGAGCCCAGCAACACGTAATATTAGTCACTCAGCGCAAGATCACCTTTCAACTTTCCTTAATCGTCGTAAAACTGTTTGCTCTGAAATGATGGCCCAGTGTCTCCGAAGCAATGGTCGATGCAGGGAGGTCGCTTGCTGTTACACAGATGAGTGGCCGTCTGTGTTTGGCGTGTCTGGACGTGGTCGATCCCTCTTACACCCTTAATAAACGCCGATGACCCTGTATTGACCTCATTATGGTACATCGGGTACAACTGAACGTTTGACATAAGGCCGCGCGTGGTCCCAACCTGTGCCATACACAATTCTCTCTCTCTCTCTCTCTCTCTCTCAACAACAACAACGCTTTCGCAAGTTTGCTAAACATATTTGCATAATATGAGCTGCCTATCGTTATTGGTGTCAATCAAGTAATATAATACTACATTGCCATGGGTCTCCCAACCTAATTTAACCGATATTATTCCTCTATTAGATATCAGTTTTAATAATCAGTCCTTTCTTATGGCCTTCATGGTTTTAATGCCAGTTTTATGTACAACCATACATTAATTACACTTCTCTAAAGGCGCAATGTTATACATATTCATCAATGACCTGAAAACACAAATAACTGACATTTTGCCAAAATTAAATTGAAACAAGAGCGAATATGCCTGAATGGTTAAAGCTGAATAACACGGGCGTTTGGTATTCGAGTTCTTTTGTCTCGGTCTAAAAATTACATTTAGTTCCTGTTGACAGTTCACGCCTTGCTCACACGTTTTCCTTGTACAATAGACTCGCGGTTTCCTTGACCAAGCACGATTCTCCTGTAAATACTCGTCCACCAAACTAACTAAAGGAACGTATCCGCATGTTACCTCATCTGCAGCTAACGACCCCACAAATCAGTCTCCTGTATAACTCACTGAACACAATGTCGAACATTATAAGCTAATATTTTTAACATGAATGTAATTATTCATGCGTATGAGTCCGAACAATCTTAGTTACAATCAATCAAAACTGATGTAACGATTTTGAAATTAGCGGAGCACCACTTCATTTCCTCGAACTCATCTTGAAGAGATTTAAAGACTTGGCGGACAAGTTAATGTTATTTGTAGAAACTAGATGACAGAATTAGCAATCATATAAAAACCAGTTGATCGTCGTATGTTTCAACCCACCATAATGTCATTCCCAGCAAGTTAGATATAATTCAAATATTAACGTATAAATAATAATAATAATGATAATGATAATAATAATGATAATAATAATAATAATAATAATAATAATAATAATAATTTTCAAACAGTGAAATAGATTAAATACCTTTTCCCAGATTGCAGAAATATTCCTGGTGGATTTATCGTGCTTTCAAATGATATATACATTGCGAATTAATAACGCTGAAAAGCTTTACTTACATTTCCGTCCCCGAACTTTACATGTAGCATCCATTTATCAGTTGCATATGAAGTGTTAACAATCAATCCATTTCATCCGGGTTTGGATGGCGAGTATCGTTTGCTGTCACGCGTATGTTATGAGCCTGGTGTTGTAAACTGTTTACTAAGAAACACGATATACAGTAATCACTGGAAGATACTTCCCTGTGAATTGGCAACAACGCTTGGATTTTAAGGTTGGATACGTGGTCAAATTTCTTTTCACCCAACAACATTGGGGACGGTAAATATACACAAAAATATGTACATACCATGTTGATGCTTTTGCCTACTATCTGATATAAATGAATATTAAAACGCAAACTAAGCAAACTTGTTGTGTAGATTGTAATACAAGTTTGCTTGGTAAAGCGTCGGATTTGTAATCTGGCGACTCGGGTTGGTCCCCGGATCGCGGCGCTGTGTTGTGTCCTTAGACAAGACACTTTACTTTAATTGTCTTAGTCGACCCAGCTGAAACTGGGTACTGGTCCTCCAATTGTTGGAGTGAAATGACCTTCTAGCGCCGAAAGGCAACTTGGGTTCACCAGGGTAATATATAGAGGCGTTTTGAGTCTACTGTTAGGTGGAGATACCGCGCTATAAAAGAACTATCCATTATTTTTATTATTACTATATTATTATTATTATAATTATAAATTGACCTTGCTGAGAAGCCAAATATCGCCCGGTAGGTGGAACAGTCTGCTCAAACGAGTTCGTCTAAGTTTGAGAGGTTGGCAACGTGCACGCACGTGTAATTCGTGAGACCCGTGACTGAACGATCTGCTGCATTGTGGCAAAACTACCACACACATTATAAGCAGGTGAATTCATTATTATTATTAGTAGTAGTAGTAGTAGTAAAATAGTTAAACAATGCGACAAGAACCGCACAAATATAACCTATATTCTTATACACCCGCCATCCCTCAACCAGCAGTTGCACGTTGTAAAAGAACACCTTATACTTAGACAATCCAGTGAAGAGTTATCAAGCAAAGCAAGTATTTGAATATACATATTATTATTTTCATAGGCGTATGGGCACCCTCCGAGTGGGGGGGGGGGGGGTGACCTCTTGGGTGAAACATTACCCCAAAGTGAAACCGAAAAGCAAAACAAAACGAAAAGCAAAATTAACCCAATTCGCTCTGCTGTCGCCCGAATGGTGGACGTTTTTGCCCGACTCTGTTGCCTCTCCCAGCTAATACGCTTATCCATCTAATAGTTAGACCCGCACTAGAATACGCAGCAACAAAATGGGATCCTTACCAACAATCTCTCATCCAAGCAGGTCTAAAAAAAAGCAGCAAGATATGTGCTGAACAACTACCAGTGAAGAAATCTTAGCTGGATGCATCACAACTCGGATAAAATAGATAAGATAATACTTATTACCCGTAAAAGGGAATTCATTTTGCTAAGAGAGGTGTTAAATAAGGAAAACGTATTCCGACATCTAAGACGAGAAACACCAATCTAAGAATGTGTAACGTTACATAAGACATATGTAAGTAAATAATATACACATATTGTATTATTTAAGGAGCACCAAGAGCAGACAAACAGAGGACTGAGATTGATCATGCTCTATATACGAGATTCATCAAATATGGACTCGTTGACAACAGGAAGGAGGAATATTTAATTGTGCTGTACTGTCACCATTTCTAAAATAGACACACGAACAGCACAGATGCTTCCAGGAATGGTGCACCAACGAAGTGTTTATAAGAACTCCTCGCATGAACAACTAAGGCGCATGTCAGAGAGAGAGAGACACTGGAATTCCAGATAGAGTACCTTTGTCATTCAGAACACCATATAGACACACGAGTGCACATGTGTATACATATAGTTTTAAAGTAGACTTAAACTGTGACTTCAACTGTGTTTGAAGTCAAATGGCTCCCTCTTTTGCCCACCTGTCAGCAATCTCCACGTTCTATATACTAGTATATAGAACCTGATTCATTCCTGAAGAAACAATGTCAGTTCGAATGAAATTAAGTAAACAAATGACTTGCGCTTTGCTTATTATCAACTCTCATATCACCTGTCCTTTATCGCTGCTCAATCGTGTTGACAACCAATTACCTTGTTATTATTTGTCAATATGTTTCTATAGTAGGCTGCTTGTATATCTTCTCAATAATGCTTTTGTATTGTGCCATTCCCCCACCATTTGCCTGAAGACGAGGTTAGAACCCACACCAAACGTTGCATCTTATGTAAATCAAAGAAGTTGAAGTCCATAACACTCTTTACCTTATTTCATCTCTGCAACTTCTATATAATATGCCTTTCAGGACTGGATCCAGGATTTGCGTAAGGATTTCATAGTTGATGAAAGAAATCATTTCCTAGGGGGCATGTTCCCCTAGAAAATCTGAAAACTTAACATGCAAAATGGTGCATTGTCGGTATATTTCACGACTTTTCCTAATATTTTAGGGGTTGGTTTGCTGCTAACATAGGCGTACGACTCGGGGGCGCAGTGCCCCCCCCCCCCCCCGATTCGGGCAAAGTTGCTCAGAATTCGGGCAACAACGCCCCAAGATTCGGGCACAGCAGAGTGTCAAAATTGTTTTGGTTTTTTTTGCTCCTCGGTTATTCTAGGTGGTCATTTTTCGGGCAAGAAAGTCACTGCCCCCGCCCCAACCCCGAGGGTGCCCATACGCCTTAGGGGTTGCTAACATAACAAACATATTTTAAAGGGCGAGCTGAAGGGGGTCTGTCAATTAAAGAAGTTGTGGTGTAAGAATATTATTTTTCTAAGTTGTAATGCAGCAATGTTCGTGGAAGTTTGTTCGCCTGGCTTTTTGATAAGCGAAATGAAAGTCGGCCTACGAAAGTTCTGAAGCCTGATGACTGTGACAAAATGCTTGCTTTGTGTATGACCCATCATTGAATCACTCCGAGTCGAAATTTTGCACTTGGGCTTGAGGCAAGAACAGTGGTAATACGGAGTGTATAGACACAACAACACTTAACAAATTAACATGAGCACGTGAGTTGGATGTATGAAGCCTCGGTTTCTAACAGTCTGATTTGAAATCCGCACACCAGTAACATTTCTGAACTCGCTATATATTGATTGAGTTTACAGTACGGGCCGTAGTTTTCCTTGGTCTCGTTTGGACAGATCCGGTCTGCTGTTGCCTCTGGCGATGTCTGCTGACAACATTGTGGTTAACGTTCATTCGACTATCGTAATCACAAACCACTGTCCAGTAAACCAACGGCGCGAACAGCTTCTTCTTTCGTTAGATGTGTTCTTCCAGCATATTGTCTGCTGATAGTGCCACAAGTCAAGCAATAGACAAAGACAGCAATAAAACTTTCTTTTTAATTTCTGTTGAGCTTCATACAAAACAACCCTTCTTATGGTTTGACACGTTTTCAGTTCTATCAAACGATTGTTCAAATTCACGTATGTGACACACTTCTCTGAAATAATATGTGGTTAAAGGTAAGGTATGGTGGTCTTTCAGGGGCAAACATTATTTTCATGGAAAAGGTATTTATTTCATAACTGAGAACAAAACAATGGACCTTACACTTTTTTGTTCAGTTTATTCCGAAAAACAAATTCCTATATAATAGGAATACATATAAAATGATAACAATAAGAAAACGGTCGTCGCAGCAATGCGTTTTTCATCTATCATAGAATTTCTGACTGAAAATAGTTGCCGCAAATTACACCGATGTAGAGTCGGACCTCGGACAAGGAATACACTAATCCAAGTTTCTTGGAGATACTCGAAGATGTCCCGAAGATACTCTTTGAACGGATCCTCGCCGTATACAAATTTCGAATTCCAAGTCACGTAGAGCATTGTTTTGGCAGTGTCACAACAATTAACGGTGTGGGCAGAACCTCAAAATTATCCCTGGAGCGATCTGTATAAGAAATTGCTGCATCGATCCGTACCAGGACAATTCTGACCACTAGCCACCGCAAAAACCACTTTGGGTTCGCCAAATATCTAATTTTATAGGCATTTGAACTGTGACTTCACAAATAACAGTGGCCCGACGAACAAATCTCAGTATGTCAGCCGGATTGCCTTGTGCTCTTGTTGACATACTTGCTGATATCTGATACAATCTTTGACACTTGTTTTAATGAAATAATCTAGATTCCTGTAAGGTCCGGATCGACCGTCCCATCCTTCTTGAAAATAAAATTCGGAACATTTTATAGTAAAGAATACTCCAACCCCGGATGGGACTGTAATGTTGCATGTTGGACCATCCCCCTTTCAAGTTGGACCCCTCCCTTTCCCAAATCCTGGATCCGTCCCTGCTTTGGAATTGCCTTTCGGTCAGACACAAACTGTCATCATGGAATGTCAGAATTGGACGATAGTTCTAGGATTTTGAAACATATTTCAAATGTCTGAAATGAATAAAATATTCAAACACATGTAACAGCTGTTTGGTGTTAATTAAAGGGTGACGAGCGTATGAAAGCTTGCCTTACATACATGTCTATTTTTACAACTAGTTGTATGGTGTCAATATTTCCCCAGCAAGGCAAGGAGCTATTGTTGTATTGTTGTTAATCAAACTAAGTGACACTGAGTGAAATTTGAGACTTTGTTGTTACTTGTAAAATGCCATGTGATTTCGAATA
>JAUELE010245434.1:0-11142 GCA_031471655.1 Diodora aspera | reverse complement strand
CGCAATGGTTACACTAGAGACCGGATATCTATTGAACTTCGTCATTGTGGTGTTTAGAGTTAAATAATACCTTCGTCCACGCATTCTTGGCTCATATGTTCTAACTGGCGAACGTCAAACAGGTGTGAAGTTTTTTTGACTGAGTATATATTCCATTTCTTAAGAAGGAAGCTCATGAATCTCATCTCTTATTATTCGTTTTCAGATTTATTACTGATTTTATATACAAACAGCTGACATTTCGTGGACATAAAAAACATAAATCTAAACATAAGTTATCATATAAATCTACACTATGTTTGAGTTAATCATTCAATGAATGAACAAAATCTTAAATATGTTTCTGTAACTTGACTACTTGTCTGCAATCAACACAATGTTGGCGTGTATTTAATACACCTTTTTTGTCGTGTTTTATTTTAATTTGCAATGTTTGTTTGTTGTATTACAGTTCAAAATATATTGGAAGTATTATACAGTTTACACTGCAACTGCAGTATCAAATCATACTTGCTTCAAACACCAGGGATATTTTCGTTTCACTTTGCAAACTGATTCATCAATATACCAGTAGGATGTTCTGACAAAATTGTCATGGAGTAGTGTTTCTTTGAAGTTCTCTTAATGGACGACATTATAATGGACGTCCTAAAACCTATCGCAGGAGAACCGCTGGCTCAGTGTCGATGTCCAGACTATTATGTGCTTAAATGCGTTGTCAGAATTTGGACATTGCATTAACAGGGAAATGTATGGATCTCAAAAGTGCTGAAATGGCAAAGGTATTCCCCACATTCATCATAAAGAAACCTTCAAAGTAACCTTATGTCACGATAGTGTGAAAATAGTTTCCAGTCGGAATCCTATCGTTAATATCAATTATAGATTCAGTTATAGTAACAAAACCGTACAACTTTGGCGCGGAAGTTGACAGGCATCATATTACACCATTAGTCAAAATTGCACTTTCAAATCAACAATCTTTGAATTTTTATTGACAATATTTTGTATCTGAACTGACGTTCATAAGAAACTTTACCGACACCTGTTTTTGGTCATTAACACTGGACCCTCGGACAAGGCACCTGGTGTATATAGGTGTCATAGTGTCGTTATTTGCATATTCCGAATTTTATCGAAAGAAATAGTAGTAACGATCGCTGCTGACATGATTAAAATCCTGCTATCATGTTGAACACATGCTCAAGGAGAGATTCCAGCAAGGGATATTTTCTAGCGTTGTCTTCTCTCGCAAAACTGCTGCACCCCCTCCTGACCGCGGAAGGCATGATACATAATTATGTTCTGAACATAACACATCAGCACTACAATCTTCGGTCTTGAATATACTAGGCGCCAAAAGAAACTGTGCATTGAGAAAAGTATGATATATCCTAACATAAGTTTGGATATGAAAATAACTGTTTATTACTCGTCAAGAACAGTCCTTTTAATGTGAGAAATTCGCTGTTTCCATTTCATTGTCACACGCTTGAATCTGACACGTTGCGGTAAAGTCACATGTATCACCAATGCAATTCACAGCATCAATAACGGGTGTGTCCGTCTTGAGCATTACTCACAGCCATCATTCTGAGTCTCATGGACTGATACAGGCGAGCGATGAATGCCTGAGGAATAGCATGCCGTATTCTGAGATGCTCTGCTTCAAGATCAGGAACCATTACAGACCACCACCAAAGCGATTCATCTCAACAACACATGCATCAGCGTAACGTTCATTACGGCGACGGTACACACGTTGACGGTCATCTGAGCTTCACAGAGTAAACCGGAACTCATCCGTGACAATAACGTTCCTTCGAATTCACCAGTGCAAGGACTGACGGATATGCTAGTTGCACCTTAGGAGACGATTTTGTCGATGCCTTGTGAGAATCTGACGTATGGCAGGTCAACGTGAATACAGCCCACGTTGTCGCAGACGTCCTCTTATGGCGCTGCGATGAACACGCCTCTGGTTGGGGATAGGCAGCGCTGATGGGCAAAACGATCCAACGGTCCTGAACAGGGGTGGTAACTCTTGGACGTTAACGGCCACCAACGTCTTGTCGTTGTCGATAACGTTGTGAAAGAGCAGAAATCGTGTTTCGATGACAGTTAAGTGCCTCGCAACTTCCTTTTGAGTCTGTCCTGCTTCAAGCATTCCAATTGCCCGGTTACGTTGGTCGTTAGATGAGCGTGACATGGTGGGAAATAGTGATTAAACTTTTCAGTTTTGAACTTGCACCGAGTTAAGCTTCCAGTATCACCAAAAAGATCACGAATTGGCAAAGTTTGGGACTTTGCCCATCATGCACGTGCGTTTTGCTGTTTGCCTTGCACGTGATCATCACATACAGGTAGTCATGCTGAAAACGTGTTCATTATGTCCTGACTGGGTCCGTGTTTGACTCTTACTTCCATATGACAAACGAAATTTTGAAATTTTATATGCACAGTTTCTTTTGCCGCCTAGTCTAGATAGAAATTAATCTCATTAGGAAATCGAAGATCAATAGAGGGAATAGGTCAGATGACGTTAAGAGAAAGTTGTAGCCCTTGAACATGAACACCATCGTCACAGCTGTCGAAGCAGTCAGAGCATCCCTTTCGTGGACAGTGGAAATGGAGACAATGTAAAATCCGTACGGATTCATAATTAAGTAAATCAACGATCATATTATCATACTTTTCTCGAACGCAATATCACGTTATTCACACACACACATTTACTCTGCCCAATGCAAATTGTTCATCGATTTATGTTTTGCTAACATGATTAATCAATTCAGTGATTGCAACCTTACAGGATGAAACGACCAAAATAACATAAAACATTCGCTAACCTAACATTCGTACAAACTCGCTTATTATCACTTGGCCTAGGGCAAAGTACGTCCGCCTCTGGGAAAAAACAGAGAAACAAAGGAAACTGTTATCTGCGGACCAATTTACAGATTTAATATAGAACGAACTACATGCACCAGTGGTGGATGATTGCACTGAATCGGCAAGATGTTTCAAGCAAGTCTGGTTTGCAATCGCCCGAAGGTCTTCTATTCATATATTTGAATCTATTATTGCACCGGATAACGTGTGTGAGATAATGCGAGCGTTATTTCTCAATACATAGAATTAGAACATCATTATTTTCTTTCACGCACTCGGGTTACCAAAAAAGATCACGTTACTGTTATGAGCAATGCATATACAGTTGAAATTTCCCTCGAGACAGATTCTCCCAAAGAACAGAACACATCCATAACCAACATCGTTGATAAGATACATAACGTTTATGAGATACATTCGTCGCCGATATAGCCTCCTTTCAGGAGGCAAAAGGCGACGTAAAATAAGCTGACTTTTAACTTAGTTTATGAGATACCGCATTTGTGGCAAACAGTGTTTCATAACCAATAAAGTTTCTCTTCAAAATGAAGATGCGGAACTGTAGTGTTGCTACCTCAACCCATGTCGTGGACACAGTAATATGACACATTATTTAAGTATATCTTAATGGTCATCAGAGTCATCATTTGTGTGTGATGCCATCCACATAGCTGCAATAGACGGCACTATCATAGCACACGTGCTTGGCGCAAGGCATTTCAGAAATGTTGACTATTATTTAAGTTGTTCCATTACAGATATACCAATGCAAGTACTGCAGGTTCCTGTTGCGTGTTTGTTGGAAACACAATGATGCAGGGCACTAGAAGAATGTTAATCATACGCTAGTTACAGGTTTTATATCGATAAGTTGAGACTATACAAAGACGGCAAACGTGCCTTATATAGATGTATTTTCTTGGAAATAAACATTACAGCAATTGCAGAGACTTGTTGAGGATGTGGGCGTGACTAAGTTGTACATACAGGCACTTAAAAAGTCCTCAAAAAATGTGTTCAACATTGTAATTCAGATTTTCGTGTTAAAAGAGGAGCTACATTGAATGATACTTGCCAATCTGTTTCTATTACTAGCTCCTTGGTGAAAGGTCACTGACATCGTGTTTATGATGAGATGGCATGCCAGATTTGAAATTAACTGAACAACTGAATGTGATCACGATGTACTCTTTCAAAACATGTAGTCTGTGAAACGTCAGTGATCCGACCTTCTTATTGTCAACATCTCCGTCACACATTTTAACACGTGTCCCTTGTGTTCTGCTTGAGACAAATTTGACGTGTGTGTCATCCCATGTTGACAATGTGTTTAGGACTCGCACACAGTCAGCTTTACTTTCTGTTAAATAAATATCTACATCACTTACACAGAAGAAAATACCCTGCGATGTCATATTTTGTCATAGATTTTTAAAACTAAATATTTGCCTAATACTGTTCCAAAAATTACCTCTTCAAAAAATCGTTTCGGAAACCTCGAAACATCTGCGGGTGGAAGAAATTCCAAACAGCTCCTACATTTAAATGTGTCATCTATGCTGGTTTACTGGTCATACTTACTGGTTCCATGTAATAAACGTTATATACTGTTTAAAGATATATGTATTGTTTACC
The DNA here is from genome assembly GCA_031471655.1 of Diodora aspera. Classification (NCBI taxonomy): domain Eukaryota; kingdom Metazoa; phylum Mollusca; class Gastropoda; order Lepetellida; family Fissurellidae; genus Diodora; species Diodora aspera. The sequence goes on along the minus strand of JAUELE010245434.1, from coordinate 6,615 downwards.
TATTGATAGCAAAATACAAATATACTGTAGCATATCATTATTAAATGTGTCTTAAACGATGGGACGTGTAATTTTTGCATTTAAATAATTGAACTTGACGCTCAATGATCTTTAATAAATTGAATGTATTTGTGAAGGTACACTGCAAAAACTCAAATTAAACCTTCAAGAAAAAGTAGATTACAAGACATTTAAAAACTTAGTGTACTGACGTTTGAACCTGTTTTCAGTTGATATGGTATCAACATAGTCTAGTATCGCGGTTAAAACACATTAGAGAGAGAAAGGTCATGGCAGGTACTCGATCAACATGACAAGGTATTGTTTGGCAGAGTTTGCATGTCAAGAACAACACATAAGTAAGCGGACATTCGTTACACATAATGTACGAGCCAGCAAAGGCCATCTGTTTGGGGATAGTTTTGACTTAGTTACCCAAATAGTTCTGTGAGAGTGCATTTTTAAGCTGAAGAAAGTAAGTTCTATCTTAATTACACACTGACAAACCTCCCTTATTTCCTAAAGTACTACTTAATGTTATTTTTATCTCGTATCTCTGCATATTGTTAATCTGTTTTGATTGTATGACTATTCTCTGCACGTATGTCATGTATGCAAATGAATGGGTAGATTAACAGTTGTCTCTGTGTAGTAGGATAACTTCGCCTGATTTTGACTCTAAAGTCACTTTGTCCTAGGATATATCCACTCCAGAGTTATCCTATCCTAGGGCAAACCCACTCCAGAGACACTCCATCCCATGTTAATTTGACTCCCTTAGCCGAGTTTAAAACATTCCCCCTAGGGTCAGATGACTCCCCGTCAGGATGCACTGAGTCCCCGTAACATATTCATGAAAATATTCACGAATTTATTTCTAATTACTAAAAATTATTAAATTAGTAAATACATTTTTTATTACAGAGTATTTTCATTTATTTAAGTACATGTTTATTTTCTTCTTTTTTTCTTACTTAGACATTTCAATTTGTTGTGCTAAAGACCTGCCCTACTCATGCAGGGGGAGGGGAATCTGATATCATGTCTGAGTTGAGCGCTCCGTTATCTTTGGGGGTCATCTGATCCTTGGTAGGAATGACTTCATTCAGAGGGAACTGAACCCAGATTGAGTTATTTGTCATGGGACCATCTTACTCTGGAGTCATCTTATCCTGATGAAACGATTCTTGAGTTAAATGGTCCCACAAAACCTGGGGAGGCGGTTATCTGAACCCAGATTCTGGAGTCATCTCATCCTAGGAGGAAATGACACTAGTGTCAAAGGGCCCTGGGACAAATTAACCCTGGGTCTATTCATCCTCCTACACTAGCAAAGCTTGCCCTGATCTTTAATGAGTATTCTGTCACCGCAAGTAACTATAGGCCACAACTCAATATAATTAGTGACAGACAATATACTCCTTACACAATAGACTGATGCCATAGCTGTGTTTTAAAGAGTGTTCACATCCTGCACACTGTTCGCTGTCTTGGTCTTTGAGCTCAGTTGCAGGATGCAGTGCCTTTAATTTCTCCATCGAGTTGCTTTCTTCAGGCCGTGATAGTAATCGACAAGTCAGCTGTATTCGTATGGATTAACCGTCTCTTTGCATTTTAATTTGAAGTCTTCATGACATTTACAAAACCATGGCAGCAAGATGTATGGACGACAGTTGACCTTTAATATTCGACTATAACGTGGATTGTGTGTAAAATGAAACAAAGTAATCCAGACAAAATAGTTGTTCAATTCAGTTTGAGCTTAGCCTTGCTGCGACATGCTGCATATTTCAAATGGCTCACATTTCAAACTCAATAAAGTGATCTGTTGTCGTTACCAAACGTGATATTACACGTCTTAGAAATATAATTTAAACTCGCTTGCTATTATGAGACGGCAATACTGTCCTCTTTGCGAACTGTGTGAAGTTGGTGTATATTTTCACTCAGCATGTGAACCAACGCAGACACTCTATGTTTACTGATGTTCTGTTCAGGCACACCGTTGGTGTTGGTACAAATATTCTCTTGGCTACGAACCTGGTAACGGTGAATGGCGTCATCAAGTCACTGGTTCGAAATTGCCACACGTAATTATGTTTACACCGCTCTAATAATCTCTTGAAAGGTCTCTGGTGTGTTATAAATTAGTGACCTAAATTTACAGTTAGTGCTTGACTTATGTGATAAACTTGGTTACTCTATTGATTATGTGAACCTTAAGAGCAAAATCCACTGTAGTACAGGCAAACCCAAAGCGATATATCTGCCCTAATGGTAGACCACAATACATACATTCTCACTACGGTTTCAAGACGACCATGATAAACTGCCACAGATTAGAACATCCTCGTCCCTGGCATATCCATAAATATGTTGGCGGTGGATTTACAGACTTCAATTTCCATGCGTTATTACCGGCTTTGGGTACCAGATACAATCTCTACACGACTGGGTTACTACAATACATACATTCTCACTACGATGTCAAGACGACCATGATAAACTGCCACACTTTTGAACATCCAAGACTCCTTGTCCTTAGTATCTCCATAAATCTGTGTGCGACCAATTTACAGATTTCAGTTTTTATGCATTAATTTGTGGCTACCAGACTGAAAATCCAACACAAACCTATATACATACCTGTCCAAATCAACCACACTACACGTATATTTGATGTCAAGGCAAAATAAATAATAATACTGTTATGGGGATTTTAGGGAGCTCTCATCGTGTAGGGGCATGTACATGAGGGTTACTCGGGTCAGGAGTCAATATTTTCCTTGATTCTTGATTTTGATATCTTTCTCAATACATTAAACTGTACTACCAAAAAGTGGGATTATCGCTCATCTACAAGCTTGATCTAGAATATTTCTATATGCCCGTTGCGGTCATCTTGGATATCCGGATTTTTTGGAACGATATAAACTATCATTGTGCCAAGTTTCATGTTTTTTCCCAAAGTGCAGAAATCATCCCCAAATTTGTCATGATACGGCTACAGTACTTTGGCTACTGGACAGAAAATCCAACTTGGTTCAGAAATAACTGTACATGCATTATTCCTTCACAATGCAGAAGGAATTAATCATGCAAATATTGATGAGACGGGTAACCAGTTGAGCCGTTTGAAAACGGGCGTGATCTGGTCAAATTTTGGTGACTACATGTATACTGTAGCAGATACATTCTGTATCTGTTGCAACCCACGAATCTGATCTCTGTTCACGCTGGTTAGCGGGCTGTTGCAATAATCCCAACCAGATGTTGCCAAGGCTGTCATCAACCTTACTGCCGCTTCTTCACTGTGGATTCTTCCGATGTTTGGCAGGTGCAAAAAGGTTGTTTTACAAACGTGAGACACTTGTTCTGGCAATTCAATAAACTTCCGCATGAAATTTTCACCTGACCTTTAAAGTAATTGGTAAATTGTCAGTAGAAAAATACTGCACGAAAACATCATTTTGAAAAATATGTTCACATGTCCAGCTCCGACAATCCTTCAAACAGCAAAATCGATTATATTACTTCATGCGTCTAGCAGGTCTGACCCTTAACTTCTTCTGAGTAATATATTTTATTGTTGCTCAACCAAGTATTTTGCTTTTTAACAACCACCTGACATTTAAAAGTAGTGCAGAATATGTTCTCTAGTTGAGTGACCATGTTCACAATTAGGTCGCGATTCGTCCTTCAGACTTCCATGACACAAATCTCGAGAGGAAGGTTCACATGTCATCAGTTTCCATTAGAGCGTCAGAAGCTATGAATAATGTTAATGTCCGCATTAGCCTTATCAGGATCCCTTCCGTTTCTTAACGAAGTATCAAAAATATATCTTTAGTGAGACTGGTAGACATAAAATCCTATCGTCAGTGCCATCTCAAAATCTCAAAATCCACGACGTGCTAAGCTTTGCTACTTGTAGACATTACCATCAAAAGAAAGTTAGAGATAAGTATTTCTGTTCCGATTTGAAAAGTTCAGGATGTCAGTTAGAAGGAGTGGATGAATTGATTTTACTCATCATTTCGCTGAATCTGAACGTAGTTGAGAAGATTAAATGTTTTTTCAATCAAGGAAGTGGTTACCAGCAAACAAAATCATCTCTGTTATTTTCAATTCAAATTTTTGTCTTAATTAGTTTTCTACCCCCTACCTGGGATTGTTAATCGGTATGGACACGACACGACCTCAGTATTCAGTGCACGGTGCTTTTGAACACCAACACGTCCTTAACCTACAGAGCTCAAAGTAGTTCATTGTCAAACTGAAACAATGCTTTTGGGTGATATTGTTATCATCATTCCTCTCCTCCTCCTCATCATCATCATCATCATCACCCATCCATCATGCATCAACTGCGTCGTCGTCGTCGTCGTCGTCATCATCATCAGTCCACAGTACAACCGACCGTCTATAATCTAATAACAGTGCATTTGCAATACACAATAACAACGTTGATCATCAACCTTCAACAGTAAGAACAACAGAAACATATATGCAGGTGGATGGGTTAACATTAATAACGAACATACGTTTAAGTAACGATCGAAGACCCATCCTAATGGGTATAAAAGATGCATCTGCTATCTGTCTTGATCCAAGGCGGGCACATACTAGAAGGATATGACAGGATTGTTCAGGATGTGCAGGCTCATTAATGTACTTGCCAACGACAGACCACGTTTCGGACACAACGCTGACAGATGACTTGCGAGAGGATGAACTTTTGTGGCAATAATGACATTTTGTGCAGTTTATATTCTGCATTGATGTCAAAAAGTCGACAATAGGAAATAGATGAAAAGTTAGTGTGACCTTATCGCTCAAATGTTATAAATCGCATACTGTTGGTCATACTGTTGAATTGCAATGAGACCATCCCTACTCGGAGCGAACTGTCAATACCAGGTAGAGTGGACGCTTGGACCATAATGGAATGTCAGTAACGTGTATGGTATCCCCGTGCATTCACAACGTGCAGACAACGGCGATCCATGACCATTATCAGCCGACGAATCTGTTGTTATGGAAGGTGCCGCCACTCCTCTTCCAAGGCTGTCTGGAGCTCGTCCAGCACCCGTGGTTATACAACTCGTGTCTAAACTGCACGCCCTAACATGTCCCACACATGCTAAATTGGATTGAGATCTGGTGAGCGGAGGGGCCATTTCTTTCTTTCATTTGTCTACTGCTCAAGATTATCTGAGACAACCCTGGCATGGTGTGGCCAGCTACAGTTGCCCTTTCCCGACCTCCTCCATGTTGTCGGGCTACACTTCCAGTGTTTTTGGTAGCGGCGCCACCACGGTCTGTGAAACATTTAAAGTTCTTGCAACCTGTTCTTGCGTAGCACCTTCCTCCAGCATTCCTACCCCCTTGTCAGGTTTTCATTACTTAAACCACGTCTTTGGAATTGCCGTTGCATAACGTTTCCATAAAGCAACCGAAACTTTTAGCAATGCAGAACGCCAACTGACACTTCTTTCAACGTACACGTGCGAAAATTGTTATTTCGGATGCACGTGACAACCATGGGCATTCCATTAAAGGTAAAGTGATTGTGCAAACCAGTTTGGTTGGTATAAATCAATTAATGTCTGCCAGTTGGTAAAATGTCCCATATCCCTTTAAAATGTTGAGTAGTAGTATATATTGGCAGAATAGGAGATGCACCTGTCAAATACTGCAATTATAAAGATCGATACACGATAAAGAAATGGGTTATGGAATTCTTCATAAGTTGATTACAATGTAGGCCTACGTCCGATTTGACAAAATGAGAAGCTAAACCTAATAAAAAAAACACTATTCAGGTAAATATTATCATGTGTAAAAACCTGTTTAAAAAATAATAACGACCAGGACGTATATCTTCGGTGCCTGAAGAAGAAAGGTCATGAATATCATTTTCCATTACTGGTTTCAACGTTTATCGTGGATTTGTTATAAAAAAAAAAGAAGAAGAGCAAAATGACATAACTTATCTGGTAAATCTACTACATGTTTGTGCTAATGATTAAGCTGATTGAACATAATCTTAAATATCTGTAAACAGTCAAGAAATGTGCAAGAGGGCTCCCGTCAACGATAATCAATCAACGAAGCAATCTCAAGATGCATCCAAACTGTCGTTCCTGTGCTGGCAATATATGAACGATCGCACCCCACTTTACATTTTACTCATTTATAAACCGTTAAGACACGATTATATTGTAAAGATGGTTATTGGGAATGAGATTACATTTTGTCAGCGACAAGCAACCACCGCTACGTTAACGACGTCAGTATTAACACCCGTCACAGCATGACGTCTGCAAATGAACAATGATGTTTCAATGTCTGTGTTCATTTCATTATTGTGTAATAATTGGACTTTGCACACAATTACACATACTTGTCAAAGACTGTGTTGTCAGTTTTAAATATAATTTCATATGGACTTGCATGCCTTGAACCATCCTCAAAATCCAGGCTATAATTAACTACTGTCCCCATCCGTCATATACCCTGAACCCACTCCTATTCCAGACGATCGTTTCAAGGCGAGCGGTTTGACCAATCAGTGAAGCTTCTATAGCAAAAGCTGGCGTCCAATCATGTGAC
>JAUELE010245423.1:0-11142 GCA_031471655.1 Diodora aspera | reverse complement strand
CCAAATGCTATACGCAATCTTTTTTTAGCGTTAGACGAAGCCCTTTTCTTTATCGCCTCAATTAGTGTGAAATCTTTGCGTAAAAAATGAGAAAAAAACCCAGCAAAGTATTATATTACTCGATGAACAGAAAGACAACCTCTGAACATAGATTGGCATACCTGCATCTCTGATCATGTTCCTTTAATGGCTCCAGATTTGAATACCCCAAGTCATCCCCCCTTCAAAGTAAAACAGTGCCTTGAACATGTACTGCAATAAACTGAACGACTGACCCTCCAGACCATGTCAATCTAATATCATACCCCCATACTGAGTGGTAAATGAAGACAGTCTGTGTCAACCGATGCTTAAAGACAAATATAGATCAATCACCTGGCAATTTTCCATTGTTTTGCAAACCTCTATCGATATGACCTCACAACCCACAGGGATGATAACTGAGTTTTTAACTAACAGAGCTGTGACAGGGAGAAAACTAGGTGCATGGGAGTAGGATATCAGCAATCAATTTCCGTCACACTTCATCCCGAGGAGTCTAGCAACTGTAACCACAGGTGAAACAAGCGTGCATGTTCAACAACACAAGTGTAAATCTCTCCTTGTTCACGACTGTGACACAACATCTGCGGCACGTTACATCCACAGTGGGAAATGTTATTTCATACATTTTTCTCATATAAAAACGTCAAATTCTGTTAAGAATATTGATGTTTATTAAATGTACATTAACTCTTTCAACACTATGAACCTTAATTAAGGTACAGTAAAACTTCCAAAATTTCGAACTTCTAAAAAAAAAGAACAAAAACCCCCCAACCCCCGAAATCTTGCATACTTTTATTGAATTAAAGGGACATAATCAAAGTTGGAGGTATGCCAATCAATGTTTAGAGCTTGCCTTTCTGTTGATAGAGTAATATATATAATACTGTGCTGTATTTTGTTCCGATGTTTTACACAAAGATTTCACACCAATTGAGGCAAGTGAGAAACGGGCTTAGTCTAACGCATTGCGCACTGCATTCGGAAGATTGTATACGTAAAAGCAAATATGGAACGGGCTATAACGGTGATATGCCATAACGATGCAACGGTGAAAGATATTTGGTCCAAACGGTGACACTTTTTGGATACAACGGTGACAACAAAAGATATATATATCCATTGATTATTACACTGAATTGTCCGTAGATTTTGCCAAGTTTTGCGTGTTCTCGTTTTAGCTAATACCCGTAATTTGATGTCATGTGCAAAACAAAGGTGAGCTTCAATGTAGTTCTGTTGTTCTGTTTCCTTCGATAAAAGGTATCTAATCATCTATGAGAAGTCTTCCAATGTCAGGCTTACATTCGCCAAAGATTCTTTGTTACAATAAGAGCAAATTGTACGTATTTTAGGTTTATGACTGATTATCCTGACGCAACTTTGATTATGTCCCTTTAAATCTTATACTTTCTCTGTCAAGTTTAAATTAATAACCTTTCCCTAGACCTGCACTTTTGTCAGCATGTATGAGTCAAAATCTGTTTCCCAATCAGATAATGTAACTCTACTTTTCCACTATTAATAGCATGTCTCATATTATGGCATATCACATGTAAAATGACATTTGATTTTAAATGTCAAAGTATGAAACTAGGACTGTATAAATTAAGTTAAAGTTCAACTGCAGGATAGTTCTTAACTTATAATTTCAAATAATTATGTTTAACAAAGTTTAAGGATGGTACTTGAAGGACGATGATTATTTAAGCATTTTAGGTATGGTCATCAGGCTTACCAGATCATATCAGGATGACTTTTGACCTTTGACCCATAACCCATAATCTATGACTTTGTGCTTGACTGTCCAAGTTACATAACTCTGAAAAATTTAGTTAACTCAGCATTGTGGATAACTGAAATCAAGATCTAGTGTGATAATATCAATGTTGTCTTTTATGATAAGAAATCAGATAACGTAAAGCAAACAAGCAATATGATTTGAGGGAGATGAATCTGTCCTAAAAGTGAATATGAGAACAAAAAGTTTGAGTAATGTAATGGTATATAATTATTTCTATGTTTACATTCACCTGAACAGTCAGGACCAAATCACGTTTGAAACATCAGCTCGCAAAATTCATGCTCCCAAAGACTTACAAGTAGGGTTTCTGCAACAAGTTGTATCACAGCTTAGTACCGGGCAGATACAAGCAACGGAACAATTACCAATATTACTGTAGGGTATTAAAAGGGATGTTGCCATGGCAACATCAATAATTTCATGGCTGCTGGATGAAATGAATATAATTTAAATGTCACGAGAGGTCGGACAGAGAAAAAATGGCGAGACTATGGATTAGTGTCTGTAGATAGCAAACTCTAAAATACTCCACGATATATTATTGTACAAAGGTATCTTAAAATTGATTTTAATGCAATGGTGTCCACTCACTTAAAGCACAATATACTTTACAGTTGAACCAAAATAAACTAATTCAAAGTATGTTAACTTACTAACATCAGCAATTTCTAGTTAATCTAGTTCTAGTTAACAGTCTGATTATTTGGATCTTAAAAAGTATATATTATTAGAGTTTTGTAATCATATAAACCTATACATCAGCTTTCTGATATACGTAACGATTAAAACAATGCTTTATCTGGCAAACAACACAAAAGTTGATAGACCAAAAATTGGTCAATAAAATATTTAATCTTGTTTTTATGTTCCTTCAAAAGACTGGATTCTATAGTTTACAAACATGTAGCCTAGACTTGCTTATCTTGAATTAGACTAACTTAGGGCTCTATTAAAATTCCAGTCTGGAGCAGGATTCCTCAAAGGCAACCTTCATGCAACTGCACCTGACATTGAAGTTTACCAATGTGAAGATTCATAAGCACACTGCTAATAACTAGTTCTTGAAGAGTATTACACCCAAAAATCAACTTTATTCTGAATGACGTTTGGCAAGCAGCCAAGAAAGTAAATAGTCAAACCTTTTCTTTACATACGTACGTAAATTCATAAGAAGGTGCAAACATCTGAGTTGATATAACAAATGCATCCAGTAATGTAATTTCATTCCATTTCATCAAATATTTGATCAATTTCTCCTCTCACATTGTTGAGCTGGTGTTGACTCTATTTTATACATCATATTTGATCAAATATTTGGTCTCTCTCAACACCATTTGGATGGACTACAGTCATTACGAATCAAATATTCTTTAGGATGAAATGCATTATTTCATATCCGACAAAAGATTTGTGACAATGATGTTATTACACATCACAAACATGCCATGTCATTTCAGTTTTCCACGAAACAGGATCAACAAACTTGTATGACCTACTTAAAGGCTATTACATTCGTTACAACACAAACTAAGGAAACTCTGTAATATCATTTGAAAACGTTAGAGATCTGACATTCTCTTCGGAACATGATTAAACGTTAGTGCTCCTTCTAAAGTTGAGTCAATGTATTATTGCAGAGGAGCAATACACAATGTGAAGTTCATGAAAATGAGTTTAACGGAAATCTTCCAGTCATCAAACAACATAACTTTCCTGATGGACATTGTAGAAAATGAGAGAGAGAGAGAGAGAGAGAAAGAGACAGACAGACAGACAGACAGACAGAGAAAAAGAGAGAAAAAGAGAAAGAGAAAAAGAGAGATAGAAAGAAAAACAGAAAGAGAGAGAAAGAGAAAAGAAGTAAAAATTTAGTATTTTAAACATACCTTATATTGACCAGTCTAAAGACATGAAAGTTGCTCTCAATTTAACTCCATTGGTACTAAATTCTACAGAGAAAGATCTGTAGATAATACATGGGAGACCTACTTTTATTGTCAGATTCATTAAATTGTGTCCAAGCACCCTTCTCAATCCAGTTTTTGTTCTCATTCTCTAAGACTTTATGCCTTACCAAGCTAACGACCAACACCCAAAGACCAACCGACTAAAGAGAATATACACTAAAAGCTGCTGTAATTCAGGAGTTAGGTGTAAAGCCTAAAAAACATAAGGATAAACTATTAGAATTAAGTCTAATGTTCTACATGGGGTTCATTGATGGTATAAATAATACAGAAACACCTCCCCCTTCCCCAAATCCAAGATACAGTAAGCAGGGTCAAGTGTAAATTTATAAATGGGGTATTAATGTAATATACTAACATCAACTGATAATGTGACCTATGTGTTGAAACATGTTGTCTCTTTGTAGTTTCACATTGGTGGCAGCAGCAACATTCATATGCAAATGAGATGTTCCTTCTATCTAGACTTGTTGATTTCTTTTTAGTTCAAGTTGGATACGTGGTCAAATTCAACATTTTCTTCTCGCAAAATAACTTTGGGAACAATAAATATACATAAAAATATGTGCATACCACGATTGATGCATACAACATATAGCATGTTTAATGCTTTTGTCCACTCTCTAATACAAAAACATATTAAAAAACAGGGGAGTCATTTAATCACAAAAGCATTCGTAAACTGTTTGAGCAATCGTGTTGTGTACATCGTTACGTTCTACTTCATATGTACATGTTTCATGCAGACACAGTACAAGTCACTTTCTGATGGTACTGTAAGGAGACTATTTAAAAATACAAAATGAATTTGTCTCAATCTGCTAGGATAAGGGATACAACGTTATTTATTGATGCAAACATTTTTATAATGTCTAATCTACAGTATATGCTATTTATTTAATACACAATGCTCCAAACATATGTCCTGCTTTAAAATGTGCATCCAACTTTAAGAATCAGAGCCAAGGTTTTTTTATTACGTTCTCCATGCTCTTCAGTCCACCCTGATTAATTTGAGCATTCTAGACATGATGTAATCATAGGATAGGGCACCTTTAAGTGAGTGAAATGGATTTTTACATTGCAGGGGGCAATATTTCATCAATAGTACAATGTGATGTGCAAGAGGCACATCAGGAAAAGGGACAACACATGATCGATAGTAAGAAAGAGAAAGAAAAAGAGAAAAATCTAGCACCAAGGAAGTTGTCACAGTGCGACTAATTTGAAATGAGTCACAAAAGACACTTGCAATGAGGAAAATGATCATAAAAATTGCACTGTTTCAAAATGTGTATGAGCATACTACACTTCCTTCTGTCAATCTACTTCCAGGGGCTTGTAAATGTAATCTTTCCATTGTTCAAACTTTCAACTTATTTTACATCGTCAAATATCATTATTAGTTTTGTTCCAAAATAGGTTGAGTATTATATCAGTAATAGGTTATATTTAGTTTTAACATTGAATTATCGACCACCATTGTGGCGAACTAGGTTCTGGTGGGATTCAAACTGTGACAACTGTCTTGATATATCTTCGAGAGACCACAGGCAGATTTTCAGATTACACAATGTTTCTAATGTTGTGCGTAGAAAAAGAACTCTTTCAAGACTGCTTGAGTGACAGGAAAATAAATCATATTGCCTGCCCTATGTGCTCAATCTTTTGTGGAACCCTTATGAAACGTAGCTCCATTTAAATTTTCTTAAAATTAAAACCCTGAAAGTTGGCGGGTACAGCCGAGACAGAGTTTAGTCTGATCTTGCTTATCCATCCTCTTCTCTGAGTTTGAGTAACAATAACAGTGAAGTTATAAACTCTGTCACTTGAAACACCAGAACCCCAGTAACCAAATGCTTGTCATACAAGGCAACTAAAATTGTTATCTTTTGCTTTCACTTTTCAATACATTGACCTTTTTATTCTGACCTGTCTTCTCTCCCGTAGTTTATCTTTAGCAACATGTTGTGTTATGGCTGAAAGATTGCCTATGCAACATGTAAAACAACAAATAAACACTTTAAAAACGAATTTATTTACTTACAGGTACCCATCACCATCTTGCAAATAACCCCATCTAATAAGCATTGTTTGTCTCATTGGTTACATTAAGTATTAAGTTATTACTGAACAGAGGCGAAATAAAAGTTATAGCCCACACCCATTAAAAAATTACTGGTTATTTCATGTACATTTCTTAAAAGGAAATACATGTATGTCTGGCACTGCCTGAGGCCAACGACCTTGATATCAGTATTAACTTTTCAGTAATCTGCACTGTTCTTGATTCTGGAGAGGACAGTAAAGATCCAATATTTATGGGCTATTAGCAATCTCCCTCCCATAATGATGGCAGTAAACATAGAAATAGCCTTTATTAAACATATGTCACCACATAAAATGACACTATGCTTGTAACAGGTGATTTCTCAGTGAACAGACTTTGGATCTTCCATCTTTTCATCTTCCTCCTCCCCACTCACCATCACTGTTTCCACTTCCAAGCCTTAAATATTACTTCAAAACTGCAAACCTGAATAGTTAATCTTGTGTTTAAACATCTCAGAAGCATGTAAGAATGATGTTATATACAATGTATGATAGGTGATTTTTTCATGAACAACACAAAAATTACCCCAACTCCACCCCCAGTTCAAGATAAAGTAAGATCGAGGTGAAGTCCAATGTTATAGAAGGGGTATTGATGTAATTTACTAACATGAACAGATAACAGGGTCTATGTGTTGAAACATGTTCCTTGCATTAGGGTCACACGTTGGGTGAGGTGAAGGCGATCACTGCACTCATACTAATCTTACATGTTTTGTTACACATTTTCATTGTAAAAAGAAACAATAATGGATAATGTACAACTTCCTATATGCAAAACGTATTAACGCCCTCAAAATGTTATTAATTCTGAGCTATGTTAGTTTAACAACCGACCTCCAGGACTTATATCTCAATATTATTACTCAACTTAAAAGGCTGGTGACAAGCTAGACTAACATTTAGTCCCCGAAATATTTATCTACAAGAATTATTTACTTAAAATATTAAAATACTAAAACCAGAAAAGGAGCCCAAGGATATTCGTAATTTCTAAAGCTGAGAAATACTAGACTTGCTAAATATCTAGACTTGGGCAGACTCCATTATCTTTGTATGCTTTAGGGTCTGGGAGACAGACTAGTGACAAGCTTATACACACCTCTGCCTAGTTGTCTTTTTTGGTTTATAGTTGAATAAACAGTGATTCAGTAAAAGGATAAATAGAAGAATTTGAAATCCGACACTTAATGGACAATTACATACTGCACAAAATACAAGTAAAGGCTCTCCATTACTCTCTCTTTCTTATACTCTGTCTGCCCAGAACCATGTATGTTTCACACAAAAATAGTAGCAAATCAAGCAAGTACATGATTTTGGCACATAATTCTTTCCTGTGTTTCACGAAATTCAATCAGCCAAGTTTTTGTAGTATATTTTGCCAAACTCTTGTTATTTTAGTTTGTAAATAACACTACTTCTCCTTGAGAGACGTTACTTTTGAAGGTGTGACCATAAGATGCATGCAAAAATAGACTCCATTTCATTGATGTCACTTCTGCACATGGTGGGGAAAGAGCTGGAAAAAAACAGCGCAAACACTGCTGTCTTTCACACTTTTTCTCCTTCAGCCTGACACACCCACATAATCAAAAGCTAGATCAATATGAACACAAGTGACAATAACCATAAGCTCTTGTGGGAGTGGTAATCATGGTGTACAACCCAGATGGTACTTACATTAAGTCAAATGAGTCGCTGAATATTGTGAATAACCCCAAAAGACTTGGCAAGACTGTAAGGCCTGAGATAGCTACAATTTCAACAAGCAGACATAGTCATCTATATCTCCCGCTGTTAATAATGATAGAGATTTAGCAATAACAAAAGGCATGTTTTTGAAGCAAGATTAGTGAGTTCCAAATTTTATACAGATATGTCAAATACTTTCTCAGTAACTGGACAAAGTTAAGAAGATCAGATGAATGGACAGACAAATGCACACCATTTCTATATCCCCCCTAATTTGTTAGGTAGGGAATTATATTAGATGTAGGATAGTTTTAATGAAACATCTTCTTACAAATATACATATAAGTCAAATAAATTATAAGAAATAGTTGTAAAGACTGCATCTAGTCAATCCTTTGTTCTGGAAATCAGGTTGACAGTCAACCTTTACTCATCAAAAAGTTATTTTTAATTAGTCTTTGTTCTAATGTCATTACAAGTGAGCACACTGTACAAATAAAGCTCATTACTGATTAAGTAGGTCTTGTTGATGACAACAGAAAAGTTGAGGGCATTACACACAATCATATATATATAGTTACTTCCTATGAGGAAAGAAATCACCGAGGTAACATACACAAAGAAAATGTTCAAAATCCTGGGCTTACAGTTTCAGATGACAAAACAGGTCATAAACAGGAATTTTCAAAACTAATTCAGAGAAGCTGCTCAGTACTAGACTGTATAATCAGTCACAGAATCTGGGTTTTTTTTGGTTGTCATGAACTTTAACTACTAGACATAGGCAGATCAATTAGAAATGACAACATATTCTTCAGATATCATAGGCATATTTAAGGGGGGGAACTGGTGTGTAATCCCCCCCCCCACACACACACACAGGCACAAAGAATCTGGCAAGCATGAGAAAATGGAGCTTGTAAATGCTCAATTGCAATATATTTCCCTGCTATTTTCAAAACTTATCCAGAAAGTGTAAAAATAAGCCAGATTTCCCCAAATACTACACATATATCCTGCTCTTAGACTAACATTTAGTCCCAGAAATAAGCTTAATCTACACAATTATATTCATAATACCACAAGAAAACCCAACTAATAAAATCAGAAAAGGAGCCCTAGAGATGAGCATTCCTAGACTTGCTAAATATCTAGACTTGGGCAGGCTCCAGTTTCTTTGTCTGCTCTGGGGTCTTGGAGACAGACTAATACTGCTCTCTGTAAACCTGCGAGTATGACCCCCAAACATTCATTAAAATTCCCCCCCCCCCCACCCCCAACTAACCAAATATCCTGCCTGCCCCTGGGTAAAGTTTATTAACTCCACATGTCCATGTAACCTGGCACAAGGGACTTCTTTCTTGTTAATTATTTAAAACTTTAACTGGTTCACAAAATATACACTTCATTCTAAACATAGAATTTTAAAACTAATCTATGTATTTTTCAAAACATGCAAAAATTAAATGCTCATCTTTTGCAGAGAGTACACAATCATCTTTTTTCCTCAAAAACAACAACGTTACACTACTATCAACACAAGGGAATATCAAGACAATATCCAAAACTCAAACAGAGAGCTGTGTACTTATCCACGTTATATCAAGAGGGTTCATGTAGCTAGCTTGCTTTTGTTTACTCTCACTGTTGAGGGGTCCAAAAGCTACACTATCTTTACTTAACTGATGACATACTTCGCTTTTCTTGGCGACACAGCTATGTTGGAAATACATCACCCAAATATTTAAACACTACCGATGAAAGGAAATCACGATAGACCAGCATATATACAACTATGCAAATTATTTTCTAATGCATAGAATGTCAGCCCAGCCTTTAACATAGTACTCAATACGTATACAGAAATAGGTCAGTGTTTTAGCTAAGGAGGGATTCGTTTGAAGAGGGAAATTCGTTTTTCTTGTAAGTGAAGCTGCGTTATTTGTATTTACAGGCCGCGTCGTTTACTCGTCCATCTGTCCGTCTTTGTCTGGCGATCTATCATTCAGCCGAGGGTTTGCGTTTAATCAATGACTATTTGTTGGATGGCCATTGTGCTGATCGATATACACGCGAGTCGGTGGTTTTGCAAAATTGTGAAAAATCGAAAATAAATCTCACCTTTCCTGCGGCTCGGCCGAGACGTACTATCCCTAATTTAAATCCAGACATGAGATTCGGTCCAAAATTGTAGGTCTATTTGCCAGCGTTTACTAACCACTTTCAAACACCGGCCACACTGTGTGCTTTGTTATCGCAGCCAGAAACACACGTGGGACTGAGGCGGAACAGGAGCCAATCAAAATACGGGATACACCCATTTCCGCAAAAGGTCAAAGGTTATATTTACGTTAATGCAACCTGACGCCAGAGCGGTGTTTATGATTCTTGGTAACCTAATCACTTCACGTCATTGACACGATATAAACTATAATGTAACAGTACAGGAGTTCAGAATGTTAACTGTAACTTAATTAGTGCGGTAACAATTAATTAGATTTCTAACGCCTTAAGACGGTGCGACAAGTGTTCGTGCAGTATGAGTACATTGCCAAGGCAGCTCGTAAAGTTCAAGCTTCAACTGATATTTCACGGCAGCAAAACACGTCAGTTATACCACGCGTTGTTTTCACTTGGGACGCTTCACATCCGCCATATTCATACGTCAGTTAATGCTAAAGCAACACCAAATAACATTTTATTATTGTAATGATATATATTGGTATTTTGTTGGAATAACACTATTTTGAATAGTTTCGTATGTATGTTTTGCTTATTCGGTGTTGAAGAAAAACACATCGTTGGATATTGATTTTTAAGTCTTGCATGATTACATTCTTTGATAAAAGCACATTAAGTGTGTAGCTGTTATCACATAATTATGATGTTAACGACCAAACGTAAGTCGCTATTAAAGCAATATCGAGCTGCGGCTGACTCCGGACTAAACAAATATTTTCTTGTTTCTCCGGAACCCGTGCGTGACTGAATTCATTAATGAAAACGTTGATTAAATCACGACACGCTTGGGTCGGCCTCGGACAGAGAAAGTCGGTGCACCGGTGAGACAACGCCGACATCTACACAACTTAAACCATTATCCACTTACATCAGTTGTAGGTAATAGTGACAACGGTACATCGGTTCTGTCTACAGATAAGCTGATGGCACCGGTCTCTGCAACTATTCTTTCGCCCTTGTATGTAATTTGTAGTATAAATGAAATGTGTTGCACCGAGCCTTGTGTCTCAAGCCGAATTTCAGCTATTTCTAGTCTTGCAAAGTTTATGTTTGTTGTCAACAAAATTAATACAACACTGTGTATAGGCTGAATTAAATGTGTCTGTGAAACATGTAGGCCTAGTTATTTTTTTCTGTCACTCTGAATAAAGATATATAATGTTCAGACGTCTCCCAGTTGTGTTTTGCTGCTGAAGATGTCTTACTTCCTCCAGTGCACTGGTCCATTTAATTCCGTTTAATGTAACTCAATGACAAAGAATAGAGCCCCTAGAAACC
>JAUELE010245422.1:8067-19718 GCA_031471655.1 Diodora aspera | reverse complement strand
GGCCATAACAAAATGAACGTACATTAATGCAGTGCTACTACAATGTGCAAGTGATGCAGACAATGCTTGAATATTGTCTACCCTTTCAATACTGAGTAGAATCTTTTTTTTTCCAAGCACCGAAAATTATGAGTTAATACGACCAGTTTATTTGGTTCATTTATCTGCACTCAATCACTATATCGATATATGCATGTATTATGTAGGCTACGATACAAGCCCCTGTACTCGATCGAGAATTCGACTGAACGTAGCGACACACCGAGCTTGCCAAAATGGCGTTTTACAAAATACATTTACGGCGTTTCACTATATATCCGTCATTAGAAATACTGTACAGCTATAATTTGGTTCACGTTTAACAGCCTGTCATGCAGACAACGAATGATGCCATCAATAACCCCATTTAATCTGCAAATGTGCCAAAACTACAACAAACTTACCCTGTGACTGTCGAGACGTTTGCTGTCAGCGGCTGATGTTTTCATCCGGGTCACGCCGTACTAAATATGCAAATGATGCGCTCGGATCATACTCGGGACGAGGTCGGAAAATTGTCGGAAAGTACCGAAGGAAGGGCCGGAAAATGGCGGATGGTGTGAAATTAGAAACTAATCCGCTTGCATCCGCCGCGAGGAAAGGAAATATGGCGTTATTTAATTAGGCAAACACTTTTATAATGTCTTATTTATAGTTTATTTTATTTATTTCACACAGAACGCACCACCCCTATTTTGAGCCTCGGAACACGTATCCAACTTTAACGTTATGTGTGACGATTTCCAGTGTGATAAAATAATATTCTTAGATTTTTTTGTTCAACTCTCTATGTTGAGACTCCCTGTTAAAATCAAAGAATTATTGACGTCTGGCTTGTCTTCTTGCGATGTGCTATGTACAACGAGCGAACGACCATTACAAGCCCGAAGGTTGTCCTTTTACAAAAAATACATTTGTACGGAGCCGCTGAAGTGCCATTTGAACTAGAAAACACACAGCAATTCGTAGCCACGAAATAATATATCATTCGAATGACATGTATTTGGTGGCCACGTAATACGTTTCGTTTGAACGAAATACTAATGCTCAGCAAAAGTGTACAGGACACTCTCATATAAATTATGAAAGTCATATAAAAGTAATTTAATTGTTTTACGAGTGGATTACTGTGTGTTATTTGTTTGGTTTTTTTTATTCTGTTCTTTCGTGTTTAAGTACAAGCTTATTTTGTGTACATATGTTTTATTGATACATCAAAATACATAATAAAGAGATAACATATAAACATGGTAAATAAAGTGAACTTACAGGTAAATACGCAAGTAACATTTTATCTTGTCCAAAGTAGATTAGTCCCCAAAAGAAACCAGTTAGGTGCCGAGTTATCAGTCATTTTCATTGATGCATTTGTTGTGAATTTGATCATATTTATATTTATTCATATTTATTTTCTGAAGATGTATGAATATTGTAACGTAAGAAAATGTAGTCTGAGACTCTCAGGCTGTAACTGTGTGTCACTAAAAATGCAGCCTCATGTGGCATTCAGTACCAGATTAACATTTTGTTTGTGATTTCCACAATTGTTTGCCAGCATTTGAGGGATAAAATTGATCAATAGCTTTTATTTTCACATACATGTACGGTCAGCCATGACCTCCAAGAGAATTATTGGCGTCATTATCAGACACAGAGAGTGGAGTGAAGGAGCACTTTATCCCTCTCGAAAGAATAGTGACCCAGCAACCTCATGTTTAGAGTAAGAGAGCCTCCACCCTACTGGCAAATAACAAACTTTAAAATGGTGTTCATTATTTCGTTTCAATGAAATGTTATTTCGTGGTCACGAAATCTAATTTGTACGAACGCAATGATTATTTCGTGACCACGTAATGTATTTCGTGGCTACGTATTAGTGTTCGTGGTAACGAAATAATATTTCGTGCGAAAGTACTATATTTCGTTCGAACGCAATAGGTTACGTGGGAAATGAATAACATTATTTCGTTCTAATGAAATATTATTTCGCGGCCACGAATTGCTGTATGTTTTCTAGTTCAAATGGCACTTCAACGGCTCCGTAGATTATACTACGATGTGTTTCGAATTAGAATGCGAAAGTACGATCCGTCGAATTTCACATGCGCACTTGTGAGCAGAATCTTTCACACGTATTTCCCGAGGTGACCTAAGAAATAACGTCACATCGGGATTTCCGTCGCGTATCCGTTGTGTGTAGGCCTGTTTACGGCAAGATGGTATGGCTCCCAAATCCAGTTAATTCGCATATGCATTTGGATGGTGGTACACCCATGGAGAAAACGCAATCGAATGTGTTTGACTCTACAGGATTTCTACCAAATAGATTACTAGGTGGCCTGTACAGCTTACTTTATACGCGTGAATATAAGCAGCATATGCAATGTGAATAGTGTGTTTTCCGCTTTATTTTAATGCATGTTTTACTGCCAAGGATGTCAGGCCTAAATATAAATAAAAACAACAGTGTTATTTGTACGGCCACTCAGTAAAGAAAATAGCTTGTTTCTCATCACTTTTGTCTAATGTCACTGGAGCGGGAGGGCGGATTTTATTTTTATATTGTATATTTTATTTGAGTGGTTATCTATTGAACAATAAGTCATTCAGCAGTGCCTTTTCTACTTCTTTGAAGCCATACCATGTCACGGATTTAGCGTCTTAAAACGGCTATGCATCTAACATCATAATTAAACGGTGCAGTTGGTTTGTTTAAAAATGAGGTTGTCATACCACAACGGTTTTGAAAAAAAAATTCGAAAAAATCTCCTGCTAAACAGTGCTTAAAAAAAATATAAGTGGTAGGGGCGGGAGATATTTTACGGACGGGCGAGTGATGAGAAACAAGTTATTTTCTTTAAGTGTCCTAATGTAACGTTACAGAGCAGAGACGTTGATAATATTTCTCTAATACGACTATCTCTTGTTACGGATGTTCACGAATGTCAGCTGTTACACATTTGAATCATATCAAAGTTATATAAAAAAGAATATCAACATTTGCAAATCAGCAACAACGTTAACGATGAAAGGAAACTTTTATTGAGCACTGCTTCACAGTTCACACCTCATTGCTTGTGCACATCCGCCCTGCAGCTCAACTGCGAGTTCAGACTTCAGAAATAACTGAAATACAAAGTTAAAAAATTGATTGTTTCGAGTGAAACATTTTGTTAACATGTATAAACACGTAATATATCAACAATGCTGCAGTAAACCCGTAACAAATGTAAATTTACGAGTTCACGTTAAAAAAGAAAATATGATGATCTTGGCGGATACGTCAAAGGAAAGCATCCGAATGCTAACGAAACAGCCGTCTGCATTTGATGCAAAAGGTTCGCAGTGTTTAACAAAAATCGGTGGCTTGTGGAACTTGTCACCCACGCGAATGAATGACCCATTAAAACAAAAATGTCACGGACGTTATAATTTCCCATTGTTTGAATGTTTTGTTGACAATGTATCTGGTTTATCAAGTACTTTAGATTTCTTATAGACCCATAAATCACTGATGCGTTATTTTGATTTGTTCAAAGCTTTGTTGACATATCACTCAATATTTCAAAAAACAATTTTCGTTACTGAGGTTAATGCCTTAAATGTAACAACTGCGTATGGCAGGTTGCTGAAGTCAATGTCCAGTAATTATCCCAGATCGGTTAAACTAACTGCTTTGTGCTAAATGTACGACATCTTGCATCAACACATCTTTCAATTAAAAGTTAAATGGTGGCTGCTTTCAGGTATAATTTCTTGTTACAGACGTTAATGCAAATTTGGAGACAAGAAATCGTGTGTATTGGCATGTTATGTGCTTACATTAGACTGAATCAAATGAACTGATATTTTTTTTACTTCTGGGGGTGACCTAGTATAATTATTTGTCCAGGGTGTTTTTCATCTTGCATTATTTGGCAGAAATGTAAAGGGTAACGTTGAATCCGCGGTAAGCGACATACAAACATAATAGTTTAATGGTTCTTTTAAATGCAGCAAAAACATTAATACAGAGCCCCGAGCCTTAATGAAGGCGGTTACCATATTACTAGCCCTCGTAACATTGGAATACGTATATACTTGCAACACAGCTTTATATATGTCTATGCGATTCAAATGCGACGCATATGTAAAGCGATTGTACCACTTTTTATGGAATCACCATAGTGTCAAATGGACCTCGACTAAAATAAATCTAGAATCAGTTAAGCATGGGGAGTCATTTGAGCCTCCTACACCGGCTCATACTCGGAAAGCATTCGGAAACATTAGGACGGTACATTCTTCAAAAAACCCTTAAAGAAAGGTTCGGACTTAGGCTGGTTGTTTGAAAGTAGAAAAGAAGTTCGTGTACATCTACCGGACAAAGGAAATAAAAGAATTGCTTTTACAATGTATTATTTACAGTTTATGTTATTCATTTTTATTTCACACAGACAGCAGTAGCCCTATTTCATGTTGGGGAACACGATTGATTCCAACTTTAAGCCCAGGCCAGACGATGTACTTGTGTGTGGCTACATTTGTTGGCGGAGGGAAGGGGTTGTTAAAGCAGCATTTGAGCAAAGAATATGCTATATTCTGCTTTGAAAGTGTATAGCATTTAGCAGAGAGCATTTTCATTTAAATGACTCACAGCAGGCATCAATTACATGTTGCTGGAGTGTAACTGACAAATGTATACAGTGTTGCCGGAACATTCGTGGAACAGAGCATAACGTTTTTATCAGATTGGTGTCGGAGCTGCTTGGGAAAGCACCAACTTGATAACTTTATGTGACCAAAGGTCAATTCGAGATAAATGTATATATAACTGAGCAACACGAATCAGGGGTAGCTAGGCTGGTCCGGCAGTTATAAGTACAAGACAAAACAAAGAAGCTTTTGCTTCCTGTTACGCCTGACGAATTGCATTAAAGTTCTTACCTTAGCAACGGCAAATGCAATGCAAACTAGCACGAACAACTCAGTTGTGACGATACAATAAACACCACATATACATGTAGATCTCATTCGTTTCTGATCAAAATGTCATGAATTTTTTTTATTTCAATTCAATTTCAACATATGAAAGTTTTACTCGAAGGTATAAAAAAGGAATATCCAACTCGACAGGTTTCGAACAAACAGCGCGTGACATTTACTCTGGCACATGTAATGCCGGTTGTTTATTGTATATCCCCCCCCCCCCCTCCTTAACACTTGTATAAAATATAACACTTGATCTTGAGCTACTGACCACTGACTGTAAGCTAAGTGAAATCAATATGGCGGAACCGAGACAGGACGCATCCCGCTATGCGAAGAATCGTGCATTGGGCTTTGTATTTGTTTGTGTGATTAAAGTTCACTTTAAAAGGGCTACCACATCCCTCTCCAAATGCATTTCCAATGCACAATTACAACATATAGTGATGATTCCAATGTAATGTAGCCGCTCGAACAAACGCAAACACGAATAGTTTTGAAGCGGCATTTGACACAAAATTCGTTTACATGTATTTGAATTCATTGAAATCTAACGTTAGCGCTGTACCATCTGTTTCCTACATTGAAGAGCACTTGCGTGGCGGAAGCTTCGATGATGCAGGGGCGGATCCAGAATGTGTGTAAAGTGTCAAGGAAGATATCATGTCCTAGAGAGGTCCGGGAGCATGTTCCCCTGGAAACTTTTGAAGGGCACAACAAAGGTCATGAAAGATATAATGTTCTAGAGAGGTCCAGGAGCTTGTTCCTCTGGAACATTTTGAAAACATCGCATGCAAAATGGTGTCATTTCAGCCCATCTCACCAGTTTATAATATAATGGGGTCAAATTGGTGCTAATATAGACAAACAAATCTAAAAGAGGGGCTTATCGATGTTGTGGGCGGTTGGTTAGAGGGCCAGGATGTGACCTTCCACAAACAAGGCAAGGAGACTATGTTGAAAAGTAAAGATGTCTGGCAGAGAAATTTCAACTCGATCCATGTTAGGCTCAAAACGTGTCGAAATCTCCTCGTATATTTGACAATTCAACGAAAAAGCAAATTCATCACTTTGTTGTGAACATTTTTCCGTTAACAATTTGTGTCTTTTGAGGGTTTTTTCGAGGCAACTGAAGTACCTTTTTGTACTGAAGAAGAACTTGTTAATCCTGTATACCAACCCCCCAAACAGAAGGACCTATATACCTATGTGCGTTGTGTGGTCGTTGTTTCGCTACCAAATATGGCTTTAAAGGAAAACACTAGAGGAAACTGAAATGTGACGTACATCTAATACTAACATATACTGCCGGGCAAAAGAAACGATACCAAATGATTTCAATTATTTTCTTTTACGTCTTTCTGTCATAGCTGATCAAAATGATGCTAGGATTTCAACGAGTGTAATTTAGTTGACATCATATCGTTGATAAAACTTCCTAATCTCGAAGGGATATCTATTGCAAATCCAACGCAATTGTGGATTTATTCAGTAGTCTCTCAAAATCTTGGTATTGTTTCTTTTGCCCAGCAGTTTAATTTAGTCATCGAGCAAAATCTTACGAAACCTAATTATTATTTAGCCGCGAAAAGGCTAAAAACAAATTGAGTTTCACGAGTAGCGACGGAAATTGCGACAGATAATTAACAGTGAGCGGACCAAAAAGTGCGTACAACTGTGCCTGTGTGACACATTAACCGTGGCGGCATGGAGATTACTAAATAGTTGGATAAAAATAGAGACACGTCACAGCTAGGGCTAACTCGAGTGGCTCTACTGGATTAGGAATACTCGAATTTCATGAAAACGAAAACAGTGAAAATACTTTATGCCTATTTTGACAAATGCGTGATTGGATTACAATATACCTGACATTTGTACATCATTTTATGTATATTAATCGTTCCTAAAGTTATTTTACGAAAAGAAAAAGTTGAATTTGACCACGTATCCAACTTTAACGTTACAAGAGCAAGTTAATTCAAAGAATATTCCATCATTGATCAATAATATTACGATTTCTGAAGAGTGGATATGTATGTGTGCATAGATTCCATGCCACATAGCAAACTTCTATAATATGATTCCCCGGACTTGAAGAAAATCAAAATCTGTACCGTACAGATCAAGGGCACTATACCAGACATCAATGTTTCGTTGAAAAGACAATATCTTAAGAATGACGTTGTTTACAAAGGACAGACTTTGCATTTCTGATCGTGGGTTTAAATCCTTTAAATTGACATGTAGAAACACTAGTTGCATGTTATTCTAACAGCAAAAGAAGCAATTTCATGACAGATTGTCGCTTAAACTGTTATATACGTTCTATATACATGTACATAATAAATAGAACGTAGGCTACTCTGAATACAAAAGAGAATATGAAAATAAGTTTGTCTGGGAATGAGAATTTTTTTTAATGAGGAGTTGATTTCGTAAAAAGGCCACAGGTCCAATATACTTGTACAAATACCAATTACATTTCAATGGTCAGCTGAATTGTTGGAAGCGCCGTATAATGATACATGTAACAAATATACATCAGGTCATATCACTTGTATAGGCAGTAATAAACGTTTACATGGAGTCTGCTATGTTAGTTGTCAGTTGGGTTCCGTGGTTCCTACAACCGGGCATGTCTACAGGATCAACGGTCCATGAAGTTTCACCATGATATTATTGCCATAAAACTGTAAACTTGGCAATAAATATAGAATTCCATGTATAGGATGATACTAATAATGAACATGACATGTGGGTACATTTTGTAGTGGGTCGTTGTATTAATTCACAAATTCAAAGCAGAAGAAAAGGATTCAAAAGAAATATGTGTTAAACCAGATATTATGTTTTATATTCTCGAAATACGAAACGTCTTGGAATAAAGGGAAATTAAATTCTGTTCAAACATGATACCTTGAATTTGTTCGACACGCGACCTTACCAATTAATACTTAAAAGAGGTCTCATAAACTATACCGTTTTCGCGTTATATTCCTATAAACATAACAATTATAAATACGTAATGTGCCTCTCCTTTGTCTGTCCGTTGTCTGATCTCTTTCTCCTTTCCCAAGACTGTTTCACTCAAGGGCGCATTTCAAATAATATGCACACCATTTTGAAGTCCCAACTTCTCCCACATAACGCTATATTCTCACCAAGGGGAACCTATCTCCAATTTGAGAACGACTGGAGAAAAATCTATGTTTTCTTAGACGATTATTGTAGACAAACTATTTATTTGTATTTCCTGGCATGAGACATTCCAATTGCACGAATCTCTCCCCTTTAACTACATTTTATGTTCATGTAATTACGTCACCACCAAACGTGCTCTGAATAAATATATATGTGGTAATTATCGAAGAGAACACTAGATTAATTGTCTCATGGCATGAGTTAAAAAAAAGTAGTTTTCAAAACAAAAATGTTCCAGTTTCCCATCCTTTAAAAATTAAATAAAAACAATGGAATAAAGGCTAAAAGTATCATATCCATGAGACAATTTTGATCAGGAATCCTGTTTCTTCCGCGTATTAACCGCTGTATGCGTGTCTCGTAGGTCAGAAATACGATCTTGTGGTGTTGAATAACGTTAACGATAACAAAACTCGAGCATTAAGTTACATCTGTCCATTCTCTGTACATACATTAGCTTCGCCGTTCTGCCATGAGGTAAGAAGACACAATATAGTAATCCGCCATCACTATTTAACACGTAAACGCCTGTGGTATAATAGACTTGTGTCACGACCCTGAGCCAAAATAAGGATGCTGAATTCTGTAACGCAGCTTGAAGAGGAGATTTATATCTAGAGGAGCAACATTTTCTCTTGCTATCTTTCTTTACATTTATTTAAGCAATTTTACAGCATTAGGGTCTTGACAAACGTCTAGTGGTATTACAGAACCATGTCCAATACTTTAAAATATTATACAGTTTAATCAGGCTCTTCAATAACCAGTTAGAATCAGACAGTTGTAAGTAACCCACAGACTGTGGAACACAGAGGGGACAGGAGGGGCCAAGCCCCCCCCCCCCTTACTAAATACTGAGGTGGGCAAACTATATCTTGCCCCGTCCCTTCCCAAACCCATCTCGTATGTTGATTGCACGAATGATGTGTTGTGTACTCTAAATTGACTTTAATATTTAAATGTCCAAATGAAAGTAATAACGTCTACGGTAATGTTACCGCTGTACGATCCGGATGACGTACATTGATCTATGTTGTGCAGTATCTCCACGTGGTTAATAAACTGAATAGAATATATTATATTTTTTTTCACAATTTTTATTCACACAAACCCTGTTACATGCATAGCCAGACATTTCCAGGGGTACAATGCCTGGGTGAGTGTGTGATAAATGTACACAGGTATACATGCACTGCAGAAACTCTGTGTTTTGGCAAAAAAGCACATACACAACAGTTACATTCTCACTTTACTTTACAAACTAGGAGCACAAAGACACAAGGTATACGTACCCGTGTGATTCGAGCCCTTGTTTACTGTGATTCCATCCTGTGAAGTAATTAGCAAGAAATTACACCCCCCCCCCCCCCACCCCACCCCATAAGACCACAAATTTAGAGTGGATGGATTCTCGGTCAACAAGGGTTCGAATAACACCGGTACGCTTTGCATTTTTTTTTTTTTTTTTAAATTATATTTTATTATTATGTCGACAGGTTGTTTTTATTAGTATGTCGACAGGCACCTGTGTATATAGGCAGTCGTTGTGGTGTCACCCCGTCTGGCGGCGTCACTCCGTGCGGTCCGCAGCCTCGAGTGACGCCATTGATTAAGCGTCATTTAACGTGTTATGTTCACAGCAAACTGACAATGGACTTGGACTGTATCTACTGTCAGCTAGCGCTAGGAACCATCGTCAGTGTGGTAATTACGATGATTGTGTGCAGAGTTCTACATCGATCGAAGGCGGCCTCGCCTCTTGGACTGTACGTTCTCATCACCGGCTGTGACACAGGTAGTATATTGATTGTCAAACATAATGTTGCACTAATTCCTCATTGTTCAACGTAATCAATGTTTTGAAATTGTTTGTTTTATACATGTATCTGAACTTTGGAATTTTACAGCCTCGTATTTCTCGACACTGAGTCAGTCTTTCTACTGTTTTTTGTTTGTTTTTCTAAAATTCTCTTTCTGAAATTACAGAAAGTTAAGAGATGTTGTCATGGACGGTCTTCAAACTATTTCAATGCACAGGTTAATTTAAGGAGTGGGTGAGTGGGCCGGTCAGAGTCCCCATCAAATCTGACAAGCATAAGGGAAAAGCTGGTAAATTGCTCGATCAGTTTTAATTTATTTTCTTTGACATTTCAATGATCTTTTCAAATAAGTGCAGTAAAACGGTACGCACCAAATAGTGTAGACATGTATATTGAGGGCCCAAAGGAACTATACCAACCCTAAAATTGATGTTTTTTTTAAAAGGGAACAAAGTTTGTTGAACTGAATATTTTTAATATGAAGACATGTTATTTTACTTTATGTATGCACATATTATGCAACCGTACATCTAAAAACATAATGAACATTAATCAGCACTTTATCACAAATGTTGATGAAGCAAAGTTGGTATCGCTAACTCAAAATATGCCAAAGTATGACTCTGGGTTCCTTATTACAACTTTCGTCCCCACTCCCCACAAAATATTTAAAAAATAGAATATAGTATATCCGCCCCAACTGTGGGGGATCATTTCTCCACATACCCGGGTGTCCAGCTGGAGCAGAAGAAGCAGCATCTTCTCAATAGATCAGTTCCATCTGGAACACACTGATCGTGCTTAATGTCAACATTATTAGAAGCGGCACGTAAAAGACTCTCTATAGAAGACGAGAATCCGCTCCAACAAAGAAACAGAATATTATGTCTTGACGGGATAGTCGCACCATTTGCAAGTCATTACTCACGCTAATGCTGTAAAAATAACCAGTACCACACGATTTTGATGTTTCCACCAACACTTCTGTCACTATCGCTGCAATGTATATGTCAGGCATCAACGTAATGATTTTGTCTGAGCGGCTCGTAAGGGTATGTATTTATAGTATCAAAGTGTTATCACACCATGCGACAACTGTAAAACTGAGCGACTAATCACATTTCACATGAGATGATAATATAACATCGTTTCTGATGAATTCATACGTCATAAGGCCTTCTACCGTTTCAGATGGCACAGGTGGTGTCAATTTTGTACAGGCGATTGCTTTTGACTTCCACGTAAACGTCTTTGTTGCATAAAGTTTAAAGTGTTTAAAAGCCCTTTTACTAAACAGATATTTCCAAAGTGTAAACTCACAGTTTTACAGAGTATTATTGACAATAAAACCTTCCATCTTCGTGTAAAAAAACCTCCTTGCTAAGCAAGTATCCTCTCTGATTGTGTTTTCATCACTGAATAAAAAAAAATACAATTTTAATGATTAAAATAAGCTTTAATGTTCACAAAAGGGACTCTGTGTGACTGAAAACAATCTTGTTGTTGAAAGACGATATAACGTAGGATGTAGGAGGAGGGAAGACCATCTGAGAGTGTGCAGGGGATGCAGGGGCGGGGGGGGGGGGGACCGGGAGTCAGGAAATCAAAACAGGATGAGTT
>JAUELE010245411.1:0-11142 GCA_031471655.1 Diodora aspera | reverse complement strand
TGGGAACTGTCACTATGGCCCGGTATGGTTCAACTTGAAGAGCGAGTGCATTTCCATTGGTATGGATTGTTGTGTCGGACAAAATGTGGGAGATTGATTTCTGTTGTTCCGCTTTCAGACTGCTGTAGCTATTCAACGAATTGACGTTTTTGTGCCCTATATTATAATAAAAAAACTACATGAATTTTTTTCCTGAAATTAGAGCATTATATGCCACTGTTAAATATTAAAATTTAAACTTAGGAACTGTAGATGTAAGGAAATATTATTTTATTTATGTTCATGTTTTTTTCCTGGTCTTTTATTTAAATCATAATTTTTGTGAAAGTCTTTTATTTAAATCTAATTGGGTTCTCTGTGAAGATGTGAAAGTATTTACGGTTGGGTTATTTTTCACTAGTGAAAATATAGGTTTTTATTTTTCACTAGTGAAAATAACCTTTAATTTCATTAGTGAAAATAACCTTTATTTTCACTAGTGAAAATTAACCCAGTATATTCAATTGGATAAATCCTGGTATTCCATCGAACTTATATAATAAAAGAGTTACGTCCTATTGGACGACTTCAGCCAAGCGAACGGGGCCATCTTCTGTGGTGTAATGCACGACGGTGGAATATCCGATAAGAGTAGGATCCCCTTGCATGTCAGGGACGGAATTGACTTGCAGGGCTACTGCATACTAGTGGACTTCAGTAGCGAGGAAGTAATTGAACAGGTAATTATATCTACCCTCCCCCACCCGCAAATGAAGGAGAGACATATATTGTTTCCCCGTCGGCGTCAGCATCTGCTTTCATTTTCCAGACCATATCTCTGGAATCGTTCAGTACTTTTTCACAAAACTTCACACACACACACGTCCACACACACACGTCCACACACACATTGTGCCCATGGTCTACATGTACATGTAGGTGTAGGTGTTTTTTAAGGTTTTCAATTTTCAGAAAAATATATGTCCGTTCCATGGCAACAACGTTTTGTGATCTTGCCATTTTAGTGTCCACAACAGACCTCTGGTACCTTTCAGTACTATTACACAGAACTTGACAAACGCGTTGGGCACATGATACAGTTTTGCCATTTGAGCCTCCTAACCCTGAAGGTAGCCGTGGTCGGGGTGGGGGAGTTCCTATTGAAAATGGTCTGGTTCCGGACAATAGCTTTTGAACTGAACTAATAAAGATTTATCTCTTTGTCTCGATATGTGATGCATAATTACAAAGTACTGAAATAGCAGAACAACTCTGCACATATATACCCCCTCAAAAGTTAAGCACCACCGGCATGTTATGTCATAGCTGACATGAAGATTACTGCTAAGCATCAGTTGCCATATGAAGTCCAGTTACAGTGTGACATCTGTATTTGTAAGACAGTAAAAGAGTAATACAGATGAAAAATAAAGACATTAATCGATCATGTCATATGTTATTATCAACGTTTCCATGCTGGTATTTTTGAACAAATTCAGGTGATGAAACGATTTGCAAACCATCTGTCCTTGTTCACACGAATGGGTGTCAGTATTGGGCATAACCCCCACTCGCACGGATATACGTTTCAACACGCCTCCTCATGCTGGATATTAGTCTTCTCATTTGCATCTGAGGAATATTGTTCCATTCCTCCTGGAGTGCCTTTGCAAGTTCTGCAAGATTTGGAACACCAGGTTCTCTAGCTCGCACTTTACGGCCAAACACGTCCCATAAATGTTCAGTGGGATTCAGATCGGGACTTCTTGCCGGTCAAGAAAGAATGTCAATGCCGTTAGCGTGAAGATAATTCCTTATTGCATGGGATCTGTGGGGCCGGGCATTATCATCCATGAATATGGGACGCTTTGCAAGCGGGTGATTGTCAACATGAGGCACACCTTCTCTTCCAAGGATCTGATTTTGGTACCTTTGTCCATTGAGGTTGCCTTGGACTTGGACAAGATCAAGCTAACAATCGTAAAAACAGTAACCCCAGACCATTACAGATCAACTACCAAAGGGAACGTCTGGCTGGATGTTGTGTTGATGATAGACAGTTCCTCGCGGTCGCCATATCCAGGCTCTTCCATCAACCGCCTGTAACAAAAACTGGCTTTCATCCGACCAATGAACTCTCCTCCATAGCCGGATATTCCAGCAGCGTCTGTTGAAGCACCATTGCAACCGTTCGTGCATACATGTATGTCTCGGAGTTAGGAGAGGAGGTCGAATAGGACGACGTGAAGCATGTCCACCTGATTTTAGCCTTCGTTTTACCGTGCTGAGGGACCCTCCGACTTGTCCGACTTGTCGATCTAGAGTCCCGTGTGGCAAGTCCAACGAGCAATCTGTCATCACGAGCACTCGTTTTTCAGGGTCTTCCACTTCGTTTTTTTCATTATCTTTAACATCCTCAATCGTTCTGTGCTTTCGTATCAGAAGACTGATGACCGTATGGTTAATATTCGGTTGCCTCCCAATGTCCCTGCATGACATACCAGTATTATGATTTACCAATGATTTCCCACCGTTCATTGTCACTAATTGGTCGTCTAGGCATAGTTGGACAAGATAAACGAATCGATTTCAGACTGTGGTGACGTTACGCAATGGCACGTTAAACTTTATTTTTGTCATGCATAGGGTTACCATGTATCAGAAACTGTCACATGGCACGTGCATAACGTGATCATGTGTTTTAGCATGTTTCCTCCTTATAAAATAACCTCGTTTTAAACAGTATTCACCTGATTTCCTCAATGTTGTATTTTTGGGAAAATTTTAATGTTGAAGTTGATGGTGCTTAACTTTTGAGCGGGTGTATATATGTGTTGAATTATTTTCGAATGATATACAGGAGGTTAATGCTTTTCCGGACATTACTTCTACTCAAACACACCACTGGTAACTAATAGTGTATGCATTTGATCGAAGTGCTCAATACTTTGACGCCTTTAGGTTAATTCCATATTTCCTTGTACTAAGATCTTTAGTGCAAGCCTATTGAGATGAGTGTTGCATGAAACGAGTCTGTACATTTCCGTTCATCAACAACACACCTGGCAGACATACCTGAGAGGGCTGCATCTGTCGATGTTTATGTGTTAGAGCTAATTAATGTGTTTCAAACTCGACTTGCTTGCTGCATGCTTAGTGCTTTGTTCTTCCCTTGTGCTATGTTGTCGAGGTGCTGCCAAACTTCAAGGGCTGTTGCAGTGGCCTTATGTCAGCACAACTTAGAATCTGCCTGACGATGGCAACAAATACGACTGAGATATAATGAAAACATATTTATGTTTCAGAGTTAACTGAGGAGGACTATGCTATGTTATGCTTGAATTGGGTACACACAGTTGAAAATATTCCTTCTTTGATTAAGTGTTTTTGCCACCGATTCAACGTTTAATAAGACTCACGAGAGTTCGTCTTCAAACACGATGCATATAACATGTGGAAATGCTCGACACTGACGCAAATACCCCCATTACAAGATATAAATCAAATAATATGCATTCTTAAATTGTTGCAATTGTATCTCCTGTTACCAGCATTGCTACGCGAAACAAATGTTGATGCATTGATGCGAAATACTGGAGGACAATTCTGACTGTTCAACTAGTACTGTGTGTGGAAGTGTCCAACACATTGTTACCTAATTGACGATGACACTTGTATCGTGACAAATTCTCGATATATGCTCAAAATGTACATCTACATAATTACCCCGGCCATTCGACTAACGTGTAATCGACAACATTTACCAACTCCCCTTGGTCAGTTTGAGTACACCCAAAGTTGCCTGTTAGGCATTTGAATGTTAACTTCATATTGCCAATTCTTTCAGACCAGGTACCTAATGTCAGCTGGGTCGACTGAAGCAATTTACTAGCAAAACATACCGTTTCATTCACGCAAACACGAAATGGACCATGAACGCTTCATCAGGCTTTCATTCATCAAATCAAACATTTATCTTAATAAGTGCTGCTTTTCACTAGCACATTGTGTCAATGTCCATGGAAATAAGAGGAACAAATTCCCACGTAACATTCTATTTGCAAGTTTATAGAACCAAATGTTTTGCCTTAGCTTTATGTGAGTCCCATGGATAAGTGATGGAACGGTGTCCATTCCGTGTGATCTTTTTAGGACTAAAAAAAATCAGGGGTAAAAGGGCCTTTTAAATCAACACGATTAGTCACATACGCCAACAAAGTACCATAAGATATTATACTTGCATGAACTATCGGATATTGAGAAAGACATTGATTCTGTTGGACGAAAACTGCTCTTCTTATAGCAGTATACTAAACTTTTGAATTGAAATGAACCAATACTGAAGATATTACTATAACGATTATTTGCCTTCCTTGAAGTACAACCTCATTATGCGTTCCAAACGATGGATAATTTGCATTTGAATCTTATGAGGCTTGTACTCAACACATCTGTGGCCTTCTGTTGATAGCTTTGAATATTTGCATAGTCATGATTCTGTAGATCTGTTCTCAAATAAAATAGTACAAATACTGAATACTTAGATCCAGCTTAATTATTTACAGCATATTTTATTTTGATCTATCTCCAATCATTACAAGCATTATATGTCTGTATTAATCACAACGTTAGATCAGTGCCGCTCATTTCCCATTGATAGTCAGCTCTATTTAGTAAGCATGTACAGGTCCCTCCTAATTTATGCGTCCTTTGGCTGACAGACTGTTATCCTAACTGCCGTACTGAGCACTTTTTAATCGTTTGATAAATATCATTATGGACATCATGATTACTAGTATGTTGACAAAAAACATATGTAATTTGTTT
The DNA here is from genome assembly GCA_031471655.1 of Diodora aspera. Classification (NCBI taxonomy): domain Eukaryota; kingdom Metazoa; phylum Mollusca; class Gastropoda; order Lepetellida; family Fissurellidae; genus Diodora; species Diodora aspera. The sequence continues at coordinate 6,336 of JAUELE010245411.1, read as the reverse complement.
TATTATATCTATAATGAGTCTTCCTGTTCGTTATTGAATGTAGTTTTTCATGACTTCATCGGCATGCCTCATTCGGGCAGAGTGTTAAGTGCAAGTGTGAGTTAATGTCTGTAATATATATTTAAACTAGAATCAGCGGCATCTGTAACCCGGGATCTAGATACTAGCTGAGTGTGGTGGTAGACAGTCTCTACAGATTCACAGACAGTCTGTACAGAAAAGAGAAAGCATATGGATACACTCAGGAATGAAGAAGCGATGTATGTACAATGACCTGACTACTACAAGTATGTTAGAAAGTTTGGAATGTTTGGTAATGTGAGCCCATGACAGCCTCATGCTTTCGCATTAGATAACTGCACAACTCACTGAACATAGTGGGCATCACTGTCAGGCAAATCGATTTGTCTATTGTGTGTTTATATATATACATGTATATTATAATTAGCATATATCCTCTCTAAAATTAATTTCGTATGGCTTACTCGATCTATCACGGTGTTTACTAAACACTGCCCGACCTACCCCAAAACATCAACACCCATATCATTGCATATGTTTTTAATCAATTTATCAACCATCTTCATCTGTACTCGGATGGTTCAGTGCTGGCGTGTGTTCGACTAAGTTGCTTAACTTTACATTTTTCAAGACTTTTTTTCATTTCTGTGCTATTTATAAGAAATTTTCAGTGCTTTACCGTTTCACTGTTTCAGTTATCGTGCAATGTTATACAAACCATCCAATTTACAGAAGTATCATAACTGATTCCTATAATTCTGCATGCACACCTTATTAAATGTACACGCTCTTTGGTAATAATAAACGTCCAGTTGTCGTTACGACAAACGTCCAAAATGCACATTTGATTTTCTATAAGGAAGCTTCAGTCGCTTCCCACGTCCATGTAATTATATTGATTTATACGGAATAGTAACAGGGATCATTTTGACTCATATAAAGGCACACAAATACGTCTCACAGCTTCTGTACATACATTAACACTTCCCTGGGCAGGATATCCACGAACACCCTTACAATTCGTCGCGATTAAGCTTCCGGCGCCCCCTTTCCCAAGATCCTGGATCCGCCCGTACCTTCCACTTCCGACCCTGAATACATTTCATATGCCTGTAATGATATCAAATTCATACGTAATAGTTAAAAATAAATAGTTTGGCGGCAAGTATCTAGATTGTCTCACACAATGACATAACAACTACTTTACAAGAGAAACATCTTCCAGCCCCCCCCCCCCCACGCCTAAAAATGAAATGGTCGCTCATTTATACAACCCCTATGATGCGCTTTCTCCTGTCATTTCATACTTTTAGCGCAAAATCATAAGAACTGTCACATTAAAACTACATGTAATTCAAATACTAAGTTTAGACATAAAACACACACAAACAATTTAAGTAGACCAGACACCAGTGATAACGTTATTTGCACTCGTTTATCTTCTGACGAGATTAACATCCTTGGTATCACATTCCTAGCTAAATATTTATACATCATTTTCCTAATTTCGCCAGTGACATCAACGTAAACATAAGTGCTGTTTATTGCTATATAATATATTCCAACTGTCACACATGACACGGTCTGGGTTATTAGATATAGTATTCCAGTACGTTAGAGAGTAATAAACGGGAAGAAATCAATTCGCAATGACATGTGTGCGGATATCCCGACATACGGTAGCCTATCACGTACATGTAGGCATTTGAAACACCACGGCTCACAGGGTGTACATGGGGAATTCAAAAAAGTAAATGAGGTATTTTCTGTTTTACTCGTTTCTGAAACTAATTTGGAACATTCACACTCCGCATTGTGTTTCAATAAACGTCAGTCAGGAAGTCAAGGCACCAGTACATGTTTGAATAAGGAAATGACCATTTGATTGTTTAGAGGGAGTGGGATTTTTCTCTTGCAAGCTATTCAGTTATCTCTTGTCATGAGATAATCTATTTTCACCAGATAATCGCCGATAAACTATTTTTTTTAAAATATTCTTTATTTATGGTAATTTTGATTTGAATATAATTACTGGAATTTAATATGTATTTGAAATCGGGAGTTAAAGGTTAATTTGTGTGTTGAAATTAGCGATTTTTGCATGACGCATTTTATAAAAATGAATATATCTCTTCAGTCTATTTTTGTCAACATTTGTTTAGTCTTGCCTCATGCAATCCATCCATTTTCTTCAATATTGTCTACAAAGTATTAATTTTCAAAATCTGCCAGACCCTCAACACTCCCCCCCCCCCCTCCATAATCAATTTGCCCCCTTATTTAAAGTAAGCTGATCGGCAGTAGAACAGGATATTCAACTTAGCTCAAATCCCAACATCGTCAAACATTTGCTAAACACGCACACTACAGCCACAAAGTCGTTTAGGACAGCCCGGTGGTTTACTATTTTTACATTATAATTATGTATCAGATTTTAAAATCCGTAAGAACATTCACGTTGTATTGCGAAGAGACTCAAAACCTTTAAAAGCTTCAACGTTTATCAAGTTACGCTATTTTCGAGCTATAAAAGTATACCGTCTGCTGGTGATAAAAGGTCACAGAGGTAGAATTACCACGTTTGTGGAAATATACAACATTGATGTGAAACCACCTGTTTTCTCTCTTCTTCTGCACATAATTGCTTTTACCTTATGACAATCACCTGCACCTGAATTACCTGCACGTGGTAACCTAGGATTGGTGACTGCAGTGAATAAGGATGTGCGGTGTTTAACAAACAAACCATTTTCGAAAACATCCAACATCCTGGAAACAAAACTTAACATTGATCCGCATGTCCAAAATAATAACTTGGTTTTCGTACATTTAAGAATGTACTCCGTAAGGTCAAGAATGACAAGCGAGCGACCATTTGATATTTATTGTGGGGTGGGAGGGATGGAAGATTACACAAAATTCGCATTGTGCATTCTATAATTATAAACTGAAAAATATATTTAAAAATCATATATCTCTGCAATCTATATATGTTTACTCTTGACTCATGCAGTCTATTAAATTCTCGGAAACTCTCTATTTTCATAGCATCCCTCCTTCAAATTCAAATGGTCGCTCCCTGATAGATATATGCCAGATGTCATAACTATTTCAAAAATTGTCCGAGGAAGTTACTCTCATGATACTGTTTGCCCAGACTTAACTGATCACAGAAACAAGATCCTATGTGTTGAACAGTTGCCGGAATATTCAGTAACAAACTACCGCTTTATTCCATTGTGTGAAAAACTGCTCTGATCTATTAACATGCAACCAGCGTTACCTGTCAGCCGAGCAGACAAGTTAGCAACTCTCCAGACATGAATGGTACACATCGGAATAAAACCTGCTTCCCTAAATCGATCGCCTCAACAAATTTCAGTTCTTAATCTTACCTTGTCTAATAGTACGTTCCTGATTGGTAACACACAGGCATCCAAAACCTGTGTACCCGTTTCCTTGCTTCCAAATTATGTGCCGACCGGCCTTCGTTATAACCCCAAATAGTGTGACTGCTGATGAGGAGCCGTATAACGAATATCTCTGGAATCTAGGCTACAAGAAATAGTGGCGAGTACACACAGAAGATCTGACTGGAGATAAGGGAAGAGTGAAACGTTCATAACATCACGCTTCTTCCCTCCACGGATAGGCCCACCTCAACTGAACACGAGTAAACACAAAGGACGGACTTATCTGGATAATGCACAAATCCAAATACATCATGTGCCTTATATTTTGATATTGATCGCAAGGCAACACAGGAGCAAATATGGCAGCACATTTTTATATCAAATGACTGTACCCTCTCTAAAATGTGGCCTTTTCATGAATTTTAAATACAATTAATCTGAATTATGTGTCCAGTCATTGTCATTTTAGATGCCTAATAACCGTATATTTACGGAGCTGGCGATGTGTGTGTGTGTATGTATAATGCATTTCTATATGGTACTTAATATTTGATCATATAACATGTTGATAAGCATGACAAGTTCCATGATGTGGTAGCGGCCGGATTAAAGTCAGAATCGTATATCTAATATGAAGAAATAATGTCCCAGTGCATCAAGTTACAACTTATGTTACAACTTTAAAATAATGAAGGTTGATGGCTGAATCTGGATACTACTAGAAGGATCGGACATGTACACTGTGTATAACACTGGTGTCGAAGATGAGTACCACTTTCTGCTTCATGTCTGATATTTGCAGAATTAAGAAATGAATATTTACCTCGCAATAGCTATATGACACCAGTTATATATCATTTTAATAGATTACTGTCTAGTACGAGTTGTTATGAGCTTCTGTTGTCTGTCTGTATATGTTTATATCTAATTAATGCACATGATCTAAGGAAGTCGTTGTTAACTTTACAATAATTATTACATTGAGCTGTCACTGCCTGTCTATAACATTACAATGCATATTGGGCCTGTGGCCTTGGTACTCTGAATAAAGATATGATGATGACGAAGTAAAATCCATAACAGAAAACATATATTGATGTGTGGCTACGATCAGCGAAGCGGTCACCGTAAACATGAGATCTAGAGAGTTAAGAAAACAGTAAGCAAGCATTCGCTGAGATGCCGTTTCCGCCCATGTTCTGTTTTAAAGTAAATATGTCAGAAGATGCATTCTAGCAGACATTATTATAAACTCAATAAAGGGAGATATACCAAGCATGTGATTACCCGCTGATGAACAGCCGTTGAAACATTCATGTTGGCAGTTGTTTTAAAATACAGACCACCAGGCTATGTGATAAGTGATTGTTGATGTCTCGATGGCAGATCGTACAGAGATGAGAGCCGCGCAATTTGCTTCTCACCTTGATAAATATGTGCGTCAAGGTATGAAGCGAGCCAGGTTTTAATAGCTCCCTAAAGCGTGTTAGCTTATAATCACATCATTAACAATCTTTATAACATACACAAATACTAGTAGATGAAATTTCCAAACCATAACCTCATTCCAGCGTAGATAAATTGGCATCCAGGTATTCGTCTGAAAGGCAATTTCTTATCAAGCTAGAGAATAAAGGCATGACATGAAATTTATGTATACAGATCATGCAAACGTGAAGATAGCACTACTGACTCACATCTCGTTAACACTGGAACTGTAACAATTGTGCAACTGATCACGCAGTCGGACGCCTACGGCTTCGCGTCTCCTATATTACAGTATTTATATATAATTACTTTTCCAGCGTGTTTATTATGGTGCTTGATGAGGCTAAGATTAGTCATGACTGCAAATCTCGTTTGTCAAAAAGCATCGATGTTTTTTACTTATTTGATTGAATGTTTTGCCTGCTATTTTTGTTTCAAATCGGGAATCCAAATCATGTTTCAGGTACATGCATTTAATATGCTATATTAACATAAGTTTCCAGTTACTACATGTAAGGTATTTTGAAATGCTGTATGCTTCCCTGCTTTATCTGTGAAAGGGGCATTCGGTGTTTTGGTCTCCTGAATTCGTGGGAATCATAAGTATGTTCTGCCCAATAACATTCAGATGCAATAAAACACATACAATTGAGTATAACAAAAAATTGTAATTACATCATTCAGAGCGTTGTTGTTGGTGTGTTTTATAATGATGAATATTAACAGTTCTACTTCTAAGTTATGATCGCTATGCTCAAATGCTATTTGCTTCTCACTGTGGATTGCGTTCCAATAATTATTTTATAAAAGAAACTCGAGTCAATTATAGATAATCATCAGAAACATTCTCTGGAGTAAAGAGCGTCCCAACAGATTCTTGCTGGGATATAATCTAATATAGCCGATCTATTTCCTCAGCGTTTCGTAAGATTAAAGATAACTAAGATTATTTCAGCTTGAATGTGTCATTCCGAAATATTACGGACATTTCATTTACTTTTCACAAACCGACATAAATTGATGTTTGCAGCCATTGGCAGTGCAAAGTAATACAACTTGTGTATACACCTTAAAATCCAAACTATCACACATGAGAACGCGTGCAAAGACGAAATCGTCTCAGAAAAAGAATGGGATAAAGCATGTGAAGGACAATACACTCGTGACATACATGGGGTTAGTTTTGAGATAACGCTCAAGGAGCGACCGTTTCATTCTTATAGTTTTTACTATTGACTCATGCAGTCTATTTATTGTGTGCAAGCTATTTATTACAAAATCTAAAAGCCCAAAACAATTAAAACACTTTTTTGCCCGAATCTGGAGGTGGGAGTGGGGAGTAACTGGGGGGGGGGGGGGGGGGGGGGGGGGGGGGGGGGGGGGGGGGGGGGGGGGGGGGGGGGGGGGGGGGGGG
>JAUELE010245400.1:0-11143 GCA_031471655.1 Diodora aspera | reverse complement strand
TGACTTGAAGGTGGAGAGTTTGTTCTGAGATCTGAGCTGGAGTGGAAGACTGTTCCACAATGAAGGGCCGATTTTCTTAAAAGATCTTTCGCCATAAGATGAGAGTTTGCTGTGTGGAACCATGGATGTTTTTGTGTATGGAAAGTCCAAATTCCCCAACTATAAACAACCAATGAAATGTCACATTCACTGCACGAGAAGTAACTCGTTAAATTTGAACACATAACGTCATTCCTTCGCCGAGTGTTAGGAGAGACGTGCCACACGATTGGAGGCAAGCTCTGGCTGGGGAAGCTTCACTGATTGGTCAAAACACCCGCCTTGAGACAATCATCATGAATAGGAGTGAATTCAGGGTATATGACGGACCATTGGCAGAGCCATATATGCCCTGGATTCCAAGGATGGATTCTAACTACCACCACCAAACCTGACAGATTACTGGGCTGACATGCTAAAGATCAGGGGCAGATCGGTACAGAAAAGCACTGCGGACACCAAGCCTTCCTGGAGGAATATGAGGGTCGACTCCAGGAATTTCTAGGAGACAGGATTTCTTGGTGAGTCTTGGAGCTTGTTGATATTCAATTAGAAATATCACGGTTTACCAATAATAGATGGGGTTCATTTGGATACACATCTCTAAAAAGAATTGAATGTAAAAGATTGGGGGGGAGGGTAAGTGAATGTGATTTAATGTAGCAGGGGTAATATTCCAACCATAACGCTACGGTTGGTACAAAGGCACCAAATGTTTGAGTCGAACGAAAGTGACCAAGCCGGTATTCAAACCTCTGAACTTGCGATTGTGAGGCAGACTCTCTACCAACTGAGCTACCCGGGTCCTTAAAAGATTGAGGATTGATATGCAGATGCAAAGAGAGAAAAGATGGAAAGCACACTTTTCTTTGTTCTTTTGATACACATCTCCAGAAACTTTAGATAATATGATTACTCACATTCCCTGATCTGGCATGGGCTCACATCCAGTGTACTGACAGAGATACGAAATTAAGAAACTTACCAGGGATCTTGAGACTAAGTTCACATTGGCTGCCCACGTGTGTAACATCAACAGCGTCTTTGTGGCGGGTAATCTTCTCCGTAATTTTAGACGATGGCTCACCACCAATCTTAACAGCGTAAGGACTACCTGTGGAAACCAGAAAACAATAATTTTAAACCAGAAAAAAAACATGTAAAACCAAAACCTGTTTATGCTGATTTAACTAAAAAAAGACCATCTTTGATAGGTATTCCTTAGAAGTTGAGTATCATAAGAAACATCGAGGTGTTTTATGGATGACAACTTCTTTTATTGCATGCAACGTTTCAGTGTGTATCCTCACACTGTCTTCAGACATGCACACTGAAATGTCGCATGCAATAAAATAAAGAAGTTGTCATCCATAAAACAACCTTAAGATGTTTCTTAAAAAAGACCAGCATCAATTTTTTCAGATATATGAGCATCGTTAAATGAGGAGAATCTAAGTCGGGTACAGCCTCAGTTTTCAGGGTTCGAACAAGATTGAGACTGACAAGTTCCAGGGCTTTTCAGGATCATTTCCGAGGATCAGCAGGACTAGCCTTCTGAATTTTCAATTTCCCTATACGACAGCCTGGACAAACAAATAAAAACTCCAGGTTTTTTTCAGGGAAAGAAAATATTTCCATGACTTTCATGGAACCCTTTTTTTGCATTCTCAATGCCCAGGAGAATGCCCAGGACTTTGTATGAACCTTGGGTTTGGTATTAAAACCCTGCTGACAGCAATCTTTCAATCATATCACAATGGTGTCTGGACTACCAGTTAACAGGGGGGGGGTTAAACAAAGTGAAGATTTAAACTTGCATCCATTATACAAGATAAATTAATGAACTTGCACTTTATTATGATATTATTCCACACACTTTCACAGAGATACGGTATATGAAATGTCAAATACTAAATATTTTTTCAAAATTTAATATTCAAAATGACGTCATCTTACCTGGAACGTGTTGATCAGCAAATTTGATATTTATAATATAGGTTCCTGGCTCTGTGGGTTTGTATGTAACTCTACAAGTTCCGTCTTCATTGTCATGGCATTCAATGTCTGCCTTGCTTGGGCCTTCGATGGACAGACTCATGCCGCCATATCCTGAAATGAGTTACACAGAATTAATGTCTTTGATATAAGCATGGTTTCATGAATTAACGTTTTGTGGAATTTATGTTTTCCACTGGTAAGAATGACTACAGGACAAAAAGAATAAACATTTTGTAGTTGGGGGTCTGGGATTCGTAGTCACCAGTCAGGTAATTTCCAGAGGTGAGTGAGTGAATGATTTGGGGCTTTGCGTGATTTTTGGCAATCTTTCAGCCACATCGACATGGACTCACCAACATCACATCGATGTCGGGGCTCCTGTCTCTACGGACTGAAAGAGGTGTACCCAGTGGGGACCCGAACCACAACCGCCAAGGCTGGCAGATTGCTGGGCCGATGTGTTAACCACTGCGCCATTCCGCACCCCCATATCCAGAAGAAATTTTCGAAAGCAGACCCCATTACAACATGTATTTCTCATATGTACGCAAATGTTACATGATCAGTGATTGGTTAAAGCTGTTTTGATACACCAAATATAAAATGCATGTTATAAAATAAATTTCTTAAACTCAATCCAAATAAGCGCTTTTTCGTGTTCTTTCGATGGCATGATTGAGGTATGTGCGGGAAAATTAAATTTATATTCCAGCTCAACTTACCAGCTTCACGAGTGTCAACGATGAATTCGTTAACCTCATTGGCCATTCCCTCCGTGAGACCCTTTCCATGAACCTTGACCTTGCTTGCATTGCCAAGTTCACTCTCACCGACTATGATCTTGAAAGGACTATTTGCGATGTGTTTACCATTTCTGAACACATTGACCAAATGTTCACCAGTTTCACGAGGTGTGAACGTAATACCTGTGGATGAAAATAAATCAATGACGTAATCTGTTTACTGAAAGATTTTATTTTAACGTTATAACCCTGACATCTGCCCCTTGGTTTGGACTAAGGGACTACCCTGGCTATTTCTCAAGATTGGTTAACTAATCTTTAAACACAATATTTCAGTTACATTGCTGCTAAATCGCCTACTGAAGGCTGACAGGGCATGAATGATTAAGTCAGTGAGCAAGTGAGTGATTTGTGATTTTAATGTGTCTTTCAACAATTTTTCAACCATAACCCCACAGGGTCTGGTCATCTTGTCAGTGTCAGGGTTCAAAAAGAAATACCTGAGTTTGAGATTTGAACTCCTGTCTGACAGATTACTGAACTGTCACACTAACCCCAGAGTGATCTCCCCTGCCTGTTACTATTTTAGAACTACTCTGGCTCAACATACAAACAAAATTTCAAACAAATATTCAATTATGTACACAACTCTCTAGTTGGACGTGAATATTCTACGACAATCATAAAAAAAAAATAATTAAAAAAAATGTCTGGCGCTTGTACCAACACTGCAGTAAAGGCAGTGTGAACTGTACAAGGAGCTGGTAATCATCTTCCATCCACTGATAACAGCATGTGCATACGATATTCCGCGCTCCATTAAGCGCTCTTGGCTTGAAGTTCTCTAGGATGTGTATGGGGCACAGCGGGACATTACATATGCTGAAGTTCTTGCTAATTAAATGCTTAAAATTTCATGCCAACTGCAAGGCTGCTGTTATGCTTACAACATTTGCTTGCAAAACATTTGGGTTAGACACGAACATATCGGATGGACTTTGACATATTTATTCAAACCCCATGCCGATAAAGCTGTGTAGTGTTACTTGAAAACAAACTGAAACGGTTGTTGAATGAGGGAAAAAGATGATGAGACAGTCAAACAATTTTCAAACTGCTGGCTGTATGTATCAGGTTACAAACTGTATGTACGCATGTATCATCTGCACACAGACACCAGCAGGAATGTTTCACAGTGATGGAGTGATTTTTAATTACATGGTTTTCTGCAGTCTTTCAGCCATATCACCATATTAGGGTCAGGAGTACTCCCTGGGACTTGAGTGAGTGAAATGGATTTTTACATTGCAGGGGGCAATGTTTCAGCCATAACGCAATGTGATGCGCAAGAGGCACATCAGGAAAACGAGCAACACAGGATCGATAGTAAGAAAGAAAAAGCAAAAGATCCCTATTTTAGTCGCCTTGTACGACAAGCATTGGGTTACTGAGGCCCTATTCTATCTAAGTGACACATCACTCCCCGGAAGCCCCACCGGGTCCCTGGGACTTGAGAAAAGTTGTGGATTGTAGATGGTTCCAATGGCCGGACTAATAATGTGCAGTGCGCCTAGTGCATGGAGTCCAGCAGGATATAAGCAGCCATTATTATTATTATTATTAATATCATTACTCATGGCAGCAGATTCTTATTTCCAGGAATAATCAGAGTTCAGAATGCTCACCTAAATGTCCATTGGCGAGTCTCTTTAGGATGCAGGGCTCCTCGTGTCCAGATGGACTTCTGATGGAAGCTGTGAGACTAGCGATGTCGCTCTCAGTCACCTTCAGAGACACTTCACTGCTGCTACCCACAGAGAGCTGAGCTCGTCTCTTGGTTTCACCCGCTGCAAGAGTTAACCCAGGGTCAACAAAAAAATAATCAAAATCCCAAACAATACTCACTTACAACCTGAGACTATTTAACTCGCGACAGATAATTATTTTTTTTCCAATTTATCACTCTACATCAAGGGAGACAATTTTATACTTCGTAATAAACCACAATTAAAGGTTTGCTAAACCCATGAAAGAATACAAATTATGATGGAAATAATTTTCAAGAATAAAGTAGTTTTACCAAGAATAAAATATTTAGAATTTTAATTTACCTAAAACAGTATAAGCTGGTTAAAGAGCCACAACATATACTAAACTTTCCGAGAAGTCACAACAAAGTACATGCATTCTTCTTGGAGCAGTGTCAAAATGTCATAGACAAAATCTTAAAAATCGTAAAACTCTTCAACTTTCCTCAGTATTTACCAGTGGAAAACCAAACATTTCATTTCAATGTTTTTGTTAAAATAAGATTCAGATACATGTCCAATTCAAGAAATAATATCGGACTTCAAAAACGTATTGAAACTATGGCTGTCCAGAGACAGGTTACAAATTAAACCCTAAAACTCACAGGCAGATTAAATGATTGCGTAAAAATAACAAGGAAAAAAATCCTCAACCAAAACATTGTGCTAAGTGTATCCCACGATTTAGGATTTTAGATGATTTTTTGCCAGCTTTCAACCACATCGACACAGTCTCACTAACATCAAGTCAGTGTCAGGGCTCCTGTCTCACTCCGGGCTGAAAGAAAGGTGCCTGGGCAGGACTCGAACCACAACCGCCCAGGCTGGCAGATTGCTGGTTTTGTAAAGATGAGGAAAATGTCTTCACAAAAAAAAAGCAATTCAGTGTGTACATTATCTCCCCAAACTGTATGCATAGTATAACTGCCACACCTGCAGAATGTGCTTGCTGACCAAGCCATGCACATGCCACCAAATCCAAGCATGCCAGAAATTTAACAAGCAGTTGATTCAACATGGAAGAACTGCTCTTAATTCGTTTTCACACTTGAAACTAAAAGAAGCATTTTATCTGTTCATGCGAAGGGATCGTTTGAAGGTTTATTATCATGAGAGTTAGTATCATTTTATTCATGAAATGGATGGAAAGTAGTGTTTAAACTGAATATTTCTTCTTTAATTTCAGTTTCATTGGAAAGGAGTACAAGCTGACCAGTTTGCTATCCACTGTCGTTTGAAATAAAATCCAAACTCCAGAACCGACCGTAAATTTTGTGTGACCACTCCTCTTTGAAAATCATCATTCCTGAGGTGCTGGGGGAATGAGGGTGAAGGACCATTCCGGCCAGACCGGTTCCACAGAAATATCACATCATAAACCAACGAGCACTCAGGCTTCACTCCAGGATTTTTAACAAGGTAGGGACAATAACATCTAAAGAATTAATATACCTCGAATGCGGATCAGAAAGGCGGAAGCTTTACAAACAAAGATACAAACAGTAAATGATTTGTATTTTAAAGAAGCTTTTAGCTATAATTCAGTCAGGTCGTCATGACCTTACGGCTTCCAACTTTAGGGTTAACACAATCGTTCAATGAAATCAGGTCATCCAATGCAGGGTTCAAGCTGATGACTGCTAAAGTGACTGAATTGCCAAGCTGATGCACCTCACCTGTGCTGCCCCTCGCCCCAAGATTTAAATATGAACGATGAAAAAAGTTGTCAGTTCTGTTAGTCAAAATTCTAGTTCTGCCAAAGCTAACAAACTCTCTGCCAAAAGCCATGAAAGTTGAATGAAATAAAGGCTAAAGAAATGAAAGATGATTGTTTGTTCACGTGCACTAGTATTCTTGCACTATCAACAACAGCTACAATGTTGACTTGACGTAATAAAAAAAAAAAAAAAAAAAAAGGAAAAAAAAAAGAAGCCGGATCAAGACCAATTATTAGTTAAAATATTGCTGAAGTTTCGTTACCTTTCGCTGAAACAGTATGAAAAGAATGCATGTTAAGTATTGAACTTTGGAGAAAAGTATGCAACCTTAACGCCAATAACTTCTCTCTAATTTTTAATTTCGTCAAAATTAAAATTCTTATTTTCAAAACTTTCCTTGTACGAATAGAAATTCGGAGAAAAGTATGCAACCTTAATGCCAATAACCTTCTCTAATTTTTTATTTCGTCAAAATTAAAATTCTTTTTTTCAAAACTTTCCATGTAAGTATTGAAATTCGGAGAAAAGAATGCAACCTTAACACCAATAACGTCTCTCTAATTTTTAATTTTGTCAAATATGTACTTCATATTTTCAAAACTTTCCATGTAAGTATTGAAATTTGGACAAAAGAATGCAACCTTTACACCAATAACTTCTCTTTAATTTATAATTCGTCAAAAGTGGACTTTATATTTTCAAAACATTCCAAATACTATATTTTAAAATGTGACCAATTATTTTCAGTTTTAATATGTAATAATTTCAATGTTTTTTAAATATAGTTAATCTACTCTCTTGTAACTAAAAATATGTAAATTACTAGCCATAGGTTAAAATGATTCAAAGTTTGAAAACTAATATAAGCCAGAAGACATTATAGAATGTTATCTCAAGAAAGATGTTTAAAGGTTCAAAGATGTAGCAGTTAAATAGATAACTATGAAATAATGAAAAACTTGCCATTTCATCTGCTATACACATTATCAACAAGAGCAACTATTATGATATCACTGTTGCATATACTGAAATAACTCAGTGACATCATACTATTTGCAGGGTATGTCATAAAAATAGCAGGAGAGCTAAAATTTACTCTCCTAAAAATTTTTGGAGAGTGATTCACTCTCTTTAACTTCAAAAGCAAATAGCATTTATTTAAGACTGCACTAGGCAGGAGAAATGAAGGAATGTTATAAATTATACACCTCAATAAAAGTTAAGGATCGTGTTTCCAAATCCTGAATTTGAAAAAAAAGAGAATTATTTGATTGAATTTTGATTCCAAATTTAATCATCAGAAATGTGCATATAGTAAATGAAATCTGGCAAATAATTTCCCAAATCAGATCTATGTTGGTAGTTTTAAAATGTGGATAAGAATGAAATATTGTTTCGCTGTCAGCAGTGTGAGAACAATATATGAAAACAGCATATTTTACGGAAAAAAGCTTGAAGAAAATTAATGAAGTATCACTGATTTGGGAAATTTATATCATCACACTAAACAATTGTAACAGGATAAATTCTTAAAAGATACCAAATATTTGCAGGCATTATGCATAGTTAAAATAATCACTTCTTAAAGTATGTTGTTTATTGTGAAAAACTCATATGAAGAGTAAACAAATGCAAAAAATAAACAAGAATTTGTAATGTTCTGTTTAAATGAATACTTACGGGTGATTTTGGCTTTGAATGGAGAGCCAGTGATGTGTTTATCTGCAAATTTGACGGTGACGACATATTCTCCCGGGGCGGTGGGCACGTAACTGACGGTGCAAGTTCCGTCTTCATTGTCTTTACAGTTGATTTCCGTCTTGGAAGGACCTTCAATAGCTAGGGACATTCCACCTGATAAAAGATGAACAGGATATTGTAGGGATTTTATCTGTCATTTTGTTGCATTTGTTGTGGAAAATAATGAATATGTTTAGCTCCTTTCAGTAATAATACTTACCAAAAACAACAACTGTAAAAGTGGAAATTTGTTTTCTACCCTTGCCGGTGGTTGTCACCATATTTTCAGCTGGGTCGACTGGGACAAGTGGAGATAGTGAGTGATTTGGGGTTTTACATGGTATTCGACAATCTTTCAGCCACATCACTATGGTCCCAACAATATCACATCAGTATCGGAGCTCCTGTCTCTCTGGGCTGAAAAAGAGGTGCTCGGTGGGACTCGAACCACAACTGCCAAGGCTAACAGATTGCTGGGCCAACACGCTGAGCAAAGTACCTTGTCCAAGGTTACAACACAGAACAGGTTAGGATTTAACTCGTGACGGAACCATCATCAAATCAGCGTTCAAACAAACAACAACTATTAGACCTATGATTGTCACACTGACTCATTATTCATGGGGGAAAAAAAAAATAATAATTAATAAATAAATTTCCATGATGTTTGACATAAAAGTTAATGTCTTCATACCTGCACCAGCATTCTTGGTGTTGATGGTGAAGATAGCGGGCTCGCTAGTGACACCATGGCTCAGACCAGGACCGTATGCAGTCACGTAACCGGAATTAACGGCATCCACGTGGAACATGAATGGGCTTCCTGAACACAAAAACAAAAATATTTTGCAAATCAAGATAGAAAAGCACTGTTTGAAGACAAAATTGCAAATATGTAGTACACACCATATTTGATGACCTTTAGAGAACTCTTTTGAGGTTCAGTATATATTTACTGTTTTTCACATTCACAAAAAGTTGCCCTCAATTCAGTTTTCATGTTTTACTGATAACATCCACTGGGCACCATACAACTTTCCAAATTGCCTTTACAATTATTCTATAAAAAAGACTTAATGTTTTGAATAGTAGGGACATTCTTTCAGTCATAACACACCGTGATGTGCAGCAGGATGCGACAGTGTGACAGAGATGTTTTATGTTGCAACAGCAATATTTCAGAGATAACGAACCACGACGTGCAAGGTGCACACACATGGAAAAACAGTTAAAAAAAGAGTGATTTTGGGTTTTACGTAATTCTTGGCAATCTTTCAGCCACATCACCACGACCTCACCATCACCACGGTCTCATCAACATCACTTTGGTGTTGGGGCTCCTGTCTCTCTGGGCTGAAAGAGAGGTGCCCGGTTGGGAATCGAACCACAACCACCAAGGCTGACAGATTGCGTGGCCGGCACGCTAACCACTGCGCCATCTCCAACCCAACCTCCAGAAGAGATCAATAGTGAAGACAACAGATCCATATTCTAAATCATCTTGCACGACAAGCATGAAGTAACTGAGGTCTTGAGGATGTACAAGAATAAGATTCTTACCCTCAATGGGCTGGTTATTGTAGTTGACATGCATCTCATGAAGTCCGGTCTCAGACGGTTGATACTTGATTGTGACAGTACCATCTTGATTGTCTTCGATCTTCGGATAAGCCCGTTTTCCAGACGGCATCACTACATATGCTGAAATAAAGTCAAATAAAAACTAAATTTCAGAGATTTCAAAGGAACCACTTCCACCATGAAGCAAGATACTGACAATTCATCCCTGAACATATTCCTGCCCTCTGACTGGGAATTTTACATCAGTGTAGTTCACAGTCCAGGCTAGGCATTTCAGAAAATTATCAACGAGGGTACTTTTTATTTTGAAAGTTTTGATTAACAGTTTTGCACTTAAGACGAAAATGGTTAGCACTTAGTGTGAACTGATCACCATTTTATCAGTAATTGATAAGCAGTCAGATGAAATTGACCAGCAAATTGCGATGCGAACCTGAACAAAAAATACCCTGTCAACTGTAGTAGCTTATAAAGAAAGATACAAGAAAAAATATATTTTCATAGTCCGATTCCTAGTTTGTCTAGAATGATGTACAACTCAAGTGTCTCTGCTGTTAATCTCTTCCAGGTTCAAATTGGCACCCACTAGGACTTTTTATTTTAGAAATGGATTAGTGACATCACAACCCAAGATGAATGTTTTCCAGGAAGTTGAGACTGTTCCTGGAAACAGGTTTAAGGTCAGAATGACTGAACAAGGACCTAAATATATATTTAATGCTTCATAAATTCACTATCTTCACAGCCTCTCAACAAGAATCTCAGATGTCTCCTAATTTTAGTAACATTGGGATTAAAATCTTTAACACTTCTCAGATAGTATACTTACACTGAAATTTTTAAGACATATAAAATAATTACCAGATTTTTTTCAACGGTGTTTACAAGCTACAGGGCCCACATTCCACAAAGCAGTTTTGAAAATCAACTTTTTAATCTGAGCTGTCTGCCATCCTATTGCATAGTGAGTGAGTGGATTTTATGTGGTTTTTCGTCAATTTTTCGTCAATTTTTCAGCCGCATCACCACAATGACACCAGGCTCCAATCTCCAGGTTGAGAGAAAGCTACCCGGGTGAGACTCGAACCATGATTACCAAGGCCGGCAGATCACTGGGCCGACATGCGAACCACTGCGCCACTCTGCGTCCCTCCTATTACATAGGCAAACTTTAACGTATAGAGAAGTCTTAAAAGGGTCTAAAGATTATTTTGTGGAGGAGGAGCAATTTGTTGCTATGCAGATCAGTAATTTTCACAGAAGCCAAGATTGATTGTAACTAATAAAGATCGTTTTTGGTAAGAGGACCTAACATTGATGCAACTCTTTAATGGTTTCACTTTACATACACGTGGATGATTTTGTTTTTCTATGGTTTGCAGCAATCTTTCAGCTATATCATGTATCAGAGTATCCAGGTTGGATTCGAGTCAGTGAAAAGTGAGTGAAATGGATTTTTACATTGCAAGGGGCAATATTTCAGCCATAGCGCAATGTGATATGCAAGAGGCACATC
>JAUELE010245389.1:0-11145 GCA_031471655.1 Diodora aspera | reverse complement strand
CAAATCACGCTCAGCGTTTCTAAACATTAACATACAGCTTGTCAGAGCTCGCGTTTACATCTGTATTGGCGATGATAGATCTTACAAGGTAGCGAAATTAACTGCAAATGACAATATCTTTCTCCACCATTCAACAGTGCTTTCCCATTCCCCGGTACAGTTAGCCAACAAGATTCGTTGATCTTAAAAACTGATCCGATTTTGATGTTTTGTCCGCTCCGTTTAATGCTCTTGCCTTAATGGAGTTGATGAAGAACATTTTAATGAGGATGTTTTGTGAGACTTATACACCTCTGATGTCACCCACGAAGCCGCCGGTCTAGATGCGGATCCAGGGCTTTCTCATCTTCTGATATTTCTGGAACTCTCTGTGCTGCATTTGAATTAATCTACTGCAAAGCAGAACACATTTGTTTGCAAAATAAAGACTTTAAGGTTATATGATATTGGTCTTGCCCTGCAGGGATGCTAAAGCTGAGACGATGACGTTAAACTCTTTTTCTGATTGTCAAGGTTCTTGTATTGTATTCTACGATTCCAGCCGTGGGGGAAAAGTTCAAAACAGACAAACATGACACGTCTGTAGCACGGATCTGGAGACAAGGGACTTAATAAAGACGGCTAACATCAAGGTGTAAATTCGGGAATAGTTGCTGTGAAACAAACAAGCACACTCAAATTACAGGTTATAATTTGCAATCAAACTTTTTCTCTGGTTGATTTTAAAATGGTATTTAAACGTGGATTTCAACGCTGTTGCAGCTATAACATTACCAGGTCAATATCTTCTGATTCTGAAAGTTGATTCAAAGCAGGACTAGAACGTTTAAAGATCACTAAATTAACGCACCACCTATTTCCCTGCATGTACGAGTCACGTAGAACTTTAAGTTAAGACCTGAGGCCGTATTCATAAACATTCTTAGAGTTAAATTCTGCTATTAAGTCAAAAACAATTCTAGGAATCCTTAAAAGTCACCCTTAAGCGTAAGTTCAAAAAAGGACCAAAGGGTTTAATAGTTTAGGCGTTGACACTTTTGAGATGACCGATGAATTTTGACAGCTCCTATCCACTCAGCTTTCCCACGAGCCATGAGTTTACAGCGGAGATGCAGACGATGTGCCCCATCCTTTTAAATGCCAATACTGATTACTTCTGATGGAGCTGCGCGATTCTTAATTAACTTCAGTTATCCAGAAAGATTGCACGAGAATAATTTTCAAATTTGGCTGATGCTTTTATACAGTCGTGAACAATTAAGAACGCATATTTCCGATTTTCCAACACGATATCTCTCAAATCATGTTGCCCTCGGTGTGATGGAACCAATAGATCCTTGCAGAATCGTTCACCAGAAATGAATGTACGCCCATGTTTCGTGCCAAAATACCACCTCTAACTCTGCTTGTCAAACTTTGCAGAAAAAACACTCGGCAAATAGTATAAATCACAAGCTAGTGACAGAAAAGAAATGTCGTAATGCATTTATTTTTGTATCTAAAAAGGCTGGAGTTAGTGGCATGTTTCATGCAGCTGGTCTGATAACAAAGACGTGATGAAATAAAATGCTGTGTCAGTGGTTTGGTATTCTAACTGCAATTACAGAGTGGTCTGAAAGCATTGGCTTTCTCAAACATGCGTTTTCGTCTTAGAAATAACAAACCGAGCAGACAGTCAGGAGTCTTCAGCTAAATGGTCAAACATTTGGAGTTAGGTGCTTTTAAATTTTATATGGATGTTTATACCGACCCGTACATTTTTTGAGTCAAGGACCAACGGTTGCAGGATTTATAGTGTTTTACTTGCTTATTTTGTTCAGTAGAATGAGTGGTGTTCCTTGGTTTCGACACGGATTTAATAGTTAAAACATGGCGTTCTCAGTTGCTGAATGTTCAACTCATAGGTTTTATGTGATAGTTTTGTATTTGTTATTTTCACATGAACCGTACTGTTGGTGTTAGTCGTAGTACTAGCAGCAGGTGGAGTAGTAGTAGTACTAGTAGAGTGAAAATGACCGTTTTAGCAACTACTGTAGCGCTAGGAGAAGTAGTAGCAGTAACCCTAATAACAGCAGTAGCAGTAGTAAAACAATTGGAGTAAAACTAGCAGCTGCAGCAAAATTGTAGCAGAAGTCGATGTCGTTGATGCAATACTACAGGCAGCAGTAGTTGTAGCAACAGTAACAGTCATAGTAGTCTTCAAAAAGTGGCTTCATCCCGGATGCGAATACCTACAATTCACACAGGAGAAATGAATTTGAAATTACACATTAAGAGTATGAAAGTAGCGATAGGAGCTTCGATAGCGGAGGCGTTTTAAACCTACGTTGCCCTGAGATAAGATGAACCAACAACATCACTTTTACACCAAAGAAATGAAAATAAAATGCAAGACAATTTTTACATGAAAAGAATTCAACTAATGAAGTGCTGACGTTTATTCAATTCTTATTGCAGTGTGACATGGCAATGGCAACAAGAGTGTTTTTCGACATGATGGACGATAAAAACTCGACAAAGGTTATACTGTTCGGGGACGCATGCTTCCAGGTTACAGGGCCGATCTCGCAGATCTCCAAATACTGGGATATGTTTCAGGTAAGATTGCAATACCTTCACATAAACATTCTGGGAAACTACAAAGTAAACACACTGCATGTGTAAGCCTTCAGAGAACGCAATTAAGTGGATTCACTTATGATTGCAAACCATTTGTCCAATGCATATACTTGCCACATTGAGTAGTGTTGGCTGATATGAGCTTGCAAAACAAATGTCCATGAAGTTCAAGTTAAGTGGATAGTTGTTTAAGTAAGCTAGCAAACCCATATGCTCATGATGGTCATGAGTGTTGTTTCTGGTAAGCTTACAAACCATTATGCTGATTAAGTTCAAGTTAAGAAATGGTTAAGGCATGGTGGCCGAGTGGATTAAGGCGATACGCTGTTCGATCCCCACCTAAGCGGCGGGCTCATTTGTGCCTTGGGACTAACTTAAGTGAGGGTCCTTTTGCTTCTCCTCGTGTTGTAAATGACCAGATAGTGGAAACATTAACACATGCATACACCACAGTCCACCATACTGTTAGGTGGGTACCCGTGAGGACGAGATAGTGTCTGTGAGAATTACCTCGGTGCACCTTACTGGCAGCAAGAGATGTATACTCCCCAGGTAGTCGAGACTGTATAAGTGTGGTTACGAAAGTCCTTTGACCGGGGAAAACAGAGCGCCTTGAGCGCCTTGAGCATGCAATGCAGCGTGGTGATGTGCGCTATATAAGCTGCCTATTATAATATACTAATAATAAAAAGAGAAGTATTGTTTTAGTAAGCTTACAAACCATATGCTCACAATGGTAAAGCTAAGAGGAGTGTTATTTAGGTAAGCCTGCAAACCAAATATTCATATCAGCCAAGTCAGTAATGTGGTGGCAGCGCATAACAAGCAGCTTGGGTTGTATACTCCCTGGGAAGTTGAGAAATGCTCTTGATTGTACATTGTTCGAATGCCCCTTCGTGGTATGGAGTTTGGCGCGATTTGAGTGGCCTCATTGTTAGTGTTAATGTTGTAGCACAAACAACGTTCATTACCATCTACGTTGTTAAAGGTATGAATATACCTTGATTCCGTGTCTCTATCTATATCTGACTAAGCTGTCAATAGTTTTATGTATATCTGATACAAGGTCTTCAGGGATACAACTAGACCAAATTCAGTCCCGCTTTATCTCCGTGACTTAGCAGTTGAAAATTAGTCTGGGCTGACAATCTGGAAGAGTTCTGATTGGATCACTATCAGACAATATTTCAGAATTGTTATATCCGCCGTTAATCTCATGGAAGTGTGGAGGTTACTTGTGGATACTTCTGGTCTAGGTATAAACCATTTATGAGGTGAGCTGCTCTCCTGCATCGCGTAGGCCACAATCTTGATAGGTGTCAGATGACGTTGAATCGGATAGTAGTTGGATGGGTCACCCACTCGAGTCGCATACGTGTAAGTCGCTTGCCTTCAAGGGTTCACACAGTCTCACAATTATACACTGAAATGTCAGTGATGTAACATTGGACAAAGGTCGTTATTGCCATAGTCCACCCGACTGAAACTGGGTACCTGATCGGAGAGGTGGTGAAGCCATGTTAACCTTCAAGTGCCTAACCGGCAGCTTAGTTTGTATACTTCCCAGGGAGTTGAGAAAGGTTGTGGATTATACACTGTTCCAATGACCAGGGTAATAGTGATGAGCGGTATGAGTGCGCACCTCGGTATACGGAGGTTGCAGCGAAATAAGTGTCCTCATTAATATTTATATAGTGGGTATTCAGAGAAGATTGATTATCATAATGTCAAGACGTCTTCATTAGTGAATAAATATAGAATTTATTGCGATACGCATTCGCCTGCTTAAGTTTCTATCATATCTATAACCATTTCTAATCTGTTTTACATGTCAGCATATATGTTCTAGTTTCTATGTCCCAGACAGCTTCAACATTATTTTCCCCACTTCATGAAATCTTTAAAGACCAGTAGATGTAGGTCGATAAAATGCCTGAAACGTTATATAATTGTTTCTTTCTATGAGTTACCGCCATTTCCATTTTCAAGTCCGTACGTTTCAATAAATTCTGTCAAGCAAAGTGACTCAATAATGTACAAATCTTAAAACTCGAAAATATTGGATCAAATATCGGCAAATAATATTCAAGTTCTCCAAGAGCGTTTTCTATATTGATGAAAATGCTTTCGTGTCTTCCACAGTTTATGCCAGACCTGTCACATATGCCTAAGAATCAATCGTATTGTGTCACAATTGATTATTATCCATTAAAACTGTTCATATTTTAAGTGAAGGAGTTATATCTCGATTTTATACCGGGCAAGTGTTTTATTAAAAGAGTTCGTGTTCGGGCGAAATTGCTTGTCTTCTGATCACGGCAAGAAACTCATGCATTCCAAGGACATCATTTTTCTAGAATTCTGAACAAAATCCTGTTTCAAATAATCAGCAATTGTTTTATTCCCCGGGTCATTCATGGAACGCATGATCGTGCACTCATGCCATGCAAATAGTTTCGTGTTATGAACATGATAGACACGTTTCACGTGAATCCATTGAGTTTAAGGGTACCTGCAAATTCGTTTTTCATGCAAAGCATTTACCCGTCTCATGTACATGTACATGTAAATCGTCACATGTTCCATGGCAAACGTTCACCCATTTATGTAAATCGTAACATATGTCATGAAAGCATTCACCTGTTTCGTATAAATCATTCCATGTTTCATGGAAAGACACTAACATGTTTCTTCTTAATCGTCACATACAATCTTCCGTCAGTTTGTGTCAATCCTCCCATTTTTATAGTAAAGCTCACAATTCAGAAAGAATCAACGCATTCGATTTTGGACAATCATTGTATCTTGTATAGCAATCATCCACTCGTCTGGTGGAAAATTCCATATGTTTTAAGGAAATCAGTCATGTTAAAGCCCCCTAAAACTGCAACATTGCTTTGAACATCTCGTCTTTTTATGACTGCGTGCCACACATTAAATGCAATCTACCACACGGCAAGATCAAACAACGTCGAATATATCTTACCGCATACATTACCATCCAACATAACGAAATCAAGTCAAATCGTTGGTGCGTGAGAAGTGAAACCAAGTGGAATATTCCTTCCAGTAAATTCTTTGCTTCGTTCTATTAAATTTAATCGGTGTTATATTTTATACGTATTACCATTTCATCTCATTCCACTTTCCAAAGTTACTTTGTGATAAAATGTTTCGGTGATAAAATATTAAGAGTTTTTTGGTTAGGCAGTGCAACATTAACTATCTGGTTCTCCAGCACCGTGCGGGTCACGTTCAACTCCCCATGTTTCTATGGTTGATATGAAAATGAAAAATAAAAGTTGCAGGCACTCGCAATCGGTCGTGTGGACAATTTCTTACATATCTATATTTTCCAAAAGTACAGTTGGGCAGCAATGCATGCGTACTTGTGCAGTTCAGAAAATGTGTTGCATGTTTCCAGTAACGTTCGGGTATTACGGCAGATCAAAGTTCATATCTGTTGTCAATAAATGCAGTGCAGTAGGTAATGTATTTCAGTTGCAACATATCTGCAAATCAGGAAAATAAATAAGGAAATAAGGAAAAAGCCTGAATGTTAAGAAAATATATAAAGTGAAAAGTGGGGTAGCTTGGTCTATTGCTCAAAACATTGCTTTAAAACCAGATAATTTACTTTACATGACCTTATGTCAACCTTTAATGATAAAAAACTGAATCTGTTTCCCGACAGTTTTATGCGATTTTGGCAAGTTTTACTTTGTGCTAATCGGATTGATAATATTCCCTATTCTTTACTGTTCCTTATATCAATCGTCGACCTGTCGACCCGAAACTTGTACTGTTCCTCGTAATATTTCCAAGGTCCAGAACTACAATACATGTGTGTCTTGCATGTCAAACGGAAAATATCTAAACACCACACAAGAAATGTCAATACTTTTATGTCCCTCATGACATACGCGGATTTAGTAGAATTCACATATTGTATCACCATTTTGACACTTTTCTGCGCGTTTGACATAAATGTCATCGTCTTTGTCGTGCGAGAGTGGTAAGTATATGTGCGTAAAGAGCTCCCAGACAGCTAACATATACGCCTGTCACCATTTGCATTATCTGTAATGTCATGGTACATTCTTGTTATGAGTTGGACAGTTCTCTAAATTGACGTTATATGTGTCTCGTCGTTTAACTCATTTCTCACAAACTATCAAACTATGGTGCTTTCTCAACTTTAGTATTATGTGCGTCACTAGACATGTGGTTTAACATGTGGTTTAAACGATATTTACTTCATGCGATTGTCAACAGACATTGGAAGCCTATTTAAACCAAGTCATATGCTACACACGTAATGAGAGTTACAATAAAATGAAAATACATGTAAACTGTCTGTTTGACATCAATATAATTATTCTCATAAGTTTTATACAAGAGGAAACTATGATCAGCAGTAAACCTTCGGACAAATGACCAGAGTATTACATAGTTTAGTGGAAGCGTTTCTCTCAGAGTTAGTAACCAACGAACAAAGTCGAGAAGCTTAAGATCAATGCCATCTGATGAAGCACTGTGTCCATACAAGACTGTTTAAATCATAACCGTGGGAGTAAAGTGTGTCTCAGATCTAATCTGGTATAGTCTGACACTGTAACAAATAATGTAAAATACCGTCGTGGGCACAGCCACAACCATATAAAGGATTATCATGTGCAAAACGATCAAATTTCTGGCCGTTCTGGTCGCTACGGCTGGGCTTAATCTACAATGGATAATTTGATTTGTTCTGTTACCATGCATTTTGAATATTTAAACCTCTCCTTTGCAAAAGTTTCACCAACATTGCTAATAGATGTTTTCAGAAACCGTGTTGTGTCATTCGTTTAACAATATTTCCAAATGGGCTTGATACCTGAGTAGCCTCTACTTCGAGCCGTATTTAGCAAGACATACGTATCTCGTTACTCACATGCCTACGTCACTGTCACAGTTGGGCCTAACCTTTGGCAGTCAACTTCGGCAAGAGAGTCATGTATCTTCCTCGCGCGCTATAATTTAAATTAGAATCGGTTGCGAACCGTTGACATCTTGAAGTACAAACCTCCGTCTGTATCTTCCAGTGCAGGCAAAATGATCCATTGAAACAATACTGCTAACTTGTGATCACAATCTTAATTACTTGTTTGGTATTTCAATTGAACGACAGCTTACATAGTATGGTTCAGTACAAAGGTGATCAAACTGGATAATGGCGTAATGTGGATCTATCTATACTGACATTCAAAAGAAACAATACACATGAGAAACATTTAAGTCTCTTTTCCAATCCGATGTGTCGTTACGTCGCTGTTCATCAAACATCGTGGCGATACAATTCAAATATAATAAAAATGTGGAGTCCTGTAAAACTCTTCATCCAGACTTTTGCAGAGCTTGCGTTATTACCCTGGTGTGACACAAGCAGTCTGTTTGGGCGCTCAGTAGGTTAAGAACACTCCTAATGGAGGACCAGTAAGGTAGTTACACCACTGACATTTAGACGTCATTTGACATGGTTTTGACGTCAGCGTCTCAGTGTGAGGCAGGGAGTTCGAACCCCTGAATGGACACCAATCCAACAACTGCCATGTGTCGTGACTTAAGTGCGTTGACGAGACTAACTCCTCTCACTCTTTCAGAAAATATTGCTGAGAGCCAAGTCAGAAATATAAATATATCAATAATAAAGTTGCATAAATATTCTGACATCCAAACGCAACAATATTTAAAATACTTGTCAAAAGTCTTTGCTGTCAGTGATTGTCATTTGGATCCGTCATACTAAACCAGTTCGCTGCTTTAATACTCATATGTCATATACATGTATACAGCAGGCGTTTCGTTTTTCGTCGGTCGTATTTCATGGTATCGTTTCGTTTGGACATCAGTATAAATGGGAAACATTCCTTAGCGACGCATAATATAACTCCTGTACAATTTACTTGTCAGTAGATCGTGGTGTTAAGTCGAATAAGGCCATCACATTTCCCTCAGCAATATTTCTTTTTCTTGATTTCCGAACCAAATAAAATTTGGTAACTTTAAGGACAACTCATTTTGTTTCACGACATCAGTCTGTATATTTAGATAAAGAAAAAAACTCATTGAAACAAAAATCTTGTGAGCACTTCCTAGCTTCTTTACAGTTTCTTCTATCACGTTTATAACCGCAAACATATAACACATTTCGTTATCAGGTTTAGTTGACAAACAATGATATAACTTACTGCAATGAACCAGAAAAATATAACTCTACGTGTGTGAAGCAAAAATAGTTTCTGTATTCGTTTTCTATAATGTAAGCTGTATCAAATTTCTGTTGAGAGTTTTTGATATATTAAGTCAATAAGAGTATAGTCGACGTGACAATTTGTCATATAGTTCGCTGACATTAAAATACAAGAAATGCCGAGTGGTGAAGAGCTGAAAGTAGAAGACCAATCTTCATCGATTTTCTCCATATGGTCGACTGAAAGCAATGAAATGGCATCATGATTTAGCGTGGGGAAAGTATTTTCTCCCTCACGTTTTTTCTTCATCCTTTGTTATCTTAGACTGGAAGTCACCTTGGATAAACAGTCTGTTTATGTAGTCCCAATTTCACCAGTACGTGTTAGCCAGAGTGAAAACGATAAACTAGTCTTTGTCTTGGTCTCTTTGAAGTCAGCATCATTCCGACGTTTGTATTAACAATACTTAATCCTTTATTTGCCGATTTGGGATATTGACATCGTATCTCTGTACCCAGATGCAGAAAATGCACTTCATTAATGTTTTTATGTATTAACACCAGAGCTGTTTAATCTACATAGTCCTGTAAAAGACTTTGGAAGGGTTATTTAAGTCGATACCCATGTCTTTTCCAAGAGATCGATGTTTATACTCCGTAATTAGTGTTTGCCCAAACAAAAAACTTAACCGAGCAGGAAACCTATTTGTATGGAGATTGCGTTTAATGAAGACTTGCACTGTTGTTTGATATTCTAATGTTCGTTGTTTTATATCGCAATAGTTTGTAATTTAACAGTACTAAATGTCATTTGTACTGAAATATAAACCCCACAAGTCAATAGGGGTCTTTGTTTTGAACTCGCGTGAAACGGGGTCTTAATTGTTTATTTAATTTCTTACATTATTTTGACATCACTTCTAACATCATTTCTTGCATCATTTCTTACGCCATGTTTGCATTATTCTTACAGCATTTCTTAACCAGTTCTTACATTATTTCGACACCATTTCATACGCCATGTTTACATTATTCTTACACCATTTCTTAATCATTTCTTACATTATTCCGACACCATTTCTTACATTATTCCGACACCATTTCTTACATTATTCAGACACCATTTGTTACACCATTTCTTACATAATCTCAACACCATTTGTTACACCATTTTTAATATTATTCCTACACCATTTGTTACACCAAGTACATTATTCTTACACCATTTCTAACACCAGGTTTACATTATTCCTACACCATTTCTTAATTATTTCTTACATTATTCTTACATCATTTCTTAAACCAAGTTTGCATTATTGCTGCACAATTTGTCACACCATTTCGTTACCATCTTTTCAAAATTAATACACCATTTTTTAAATCATGTTTCAATTATGCCTACACCATTTCTTATATTATTCATACACCATTTTCTTATATTATATGTCACATCATTTTTGCATAATTCCTTACATTATTTCTTCACGTCTTAATCCTTTCTTACATTATTTCTACACCATTTCTTAGAGTATACCAATTATGTCTAATGCGTGGATGTATCCGGGAGCCCAAAGTCTGTTACTGCACTAGATACGTACGTTTGGTTAGAATGAGTTACACACTGTTGTTCCCACACAACGGTATGCACCTAAATAACTGTCAGTTCTTATTGAGACACCGTGCTTTTTATATTTTCCTTTTGTGTTTTATTGAGGTGTTAATGTACCCAGTGCATAACTCGTATTATCAATCCTTCATGTATTTTTGTGATCGTTGGTGATCTCTACAATGTGTCTGCGTAAACACTTGAACAGCTATTCGTGCCAGACAATTGTCACTTTTCATGTAATTTCTTACCATTAGTTTTATACATTTGTACTTTGTGCACAAAGATGTCGATGCGAGATATATTGACCCCCATGAAAAACCTACCCCATTGGTCCTCCATGTATTTCTACAATGAAAAATTGACCCGCCCCATAGAATGGTGACCCTCATAGAATTTGGCAGTGAGAAATAAACTAGATGTTCCTTCTTCTAGCCCTAAACCAAATAATAAATGAAATCCTTACATCGTAGTAAGTATAACTTGGGATGGGTCAGTTCTTTGTACAAGAAACGTAACCCACGGGTTACTTTTCCATGATGATAACATATCTATACTGACGTCCAAAAGAAAGTATACCAAGATTTTGAGAGACTACTGAATAAATTCAGAAATGCGTTGGATATACAAGAGATGTCCCTTCAAGACTTGGAAGGTTTATCAATGAGATGATGTCAATCAAATTACA
>JAUELE010245378.1:0-11146 GCA_031471655.1 Diodora aspera | reverse complement strand
TCGGGAAACCGAGATAGATCCACTGAAAGCAAGCGGGAGCATGTACCAGTCACGTAGTCTCACTCCGAAAAAGGATAACCATGGCGACATAATCATTATCATCATCCATCTCATCTATATGTTTGTACCGTCTATGCAATTGAAAAAAAAAAAAAAAAAAAAAAGAGTTGGCGACTTCTGGAATCACCCTATAGTAACCAACCATAGAACTGTCTAATTCCAAAGCTTCGGCTCTTCGCTTGCAGCGGTTTCGGAGGAGTTAATCTTAAAAGACGTGCAGGGTAAAAAAATGGCGAAAATCAGAACATTCAAAATGGCGGCCAAACCGCTTGACTTTTGTAGAAGACCAAAAAGCGGCACTGTAGGCAATGTTAATATGCATCTATGAGCCAAATGTCAGATGTCCAGCTATAATAGCAAAGGCGTCAGAGGCCAAAAACAGGCCAAATATATTTTCGGAAAAAGTGACCTTGACCTTCAGCCTTGACCTTTAGACAGCTGAATTTCTTATTGTCGCGATATGGGACCCTATGCCATCAGATGCCATTATCACTTTTTCTCTAAACCTTTCCGTTTAGGCAGCATCGAGGGCCAAAATTGGGGCTAATAATAAGAATAATCTTTTGAATAAGATAAGACAAACCAACTTTAGGTTGGTTTGTCTTAAATAATAATAATAATAAGAATGAAAACAATTAGAATGTGTACACGTATATTGCACCTGATCCATGCGGCAGCATGCTCAAAGCGCTCAACATTATTACCCCAGTCATTAGAACAATGTACCATCCACAACATTCGTCAACTCCCAGGGCAATATACAACCCAAGCAGCCAGTTAGGCGCTAGAAGGTTAATTTTCACTTTGTCATCGCTTTCCGACCAAGTACCCAATTTCAGCTGGGTGGACTGAGGCAATTTACGGGCAAAGCCACTTGCCCAAGGTTTCAGTGAGAAGCAGGGGCAAACCCTTAGACGCCTGGAAGTTTTCTAAGGCCAGCCGATCATTCATCAACCTACGCATAGTAATATTTATACATGTATGTATATCGTCTTACTATTTATTGGATAACACATAAGCCTATACATTATTAAAACCATACGTCAACAACATTCCTGTTCATGCATGACGTATTTAATGTTAAATAAGATGTTTGTAAGCACTTCAAGTCACACACTTCAGCAATCGGTATTTCGATTCTATGCATGTCAGACTTTGTGTTTAATTTCTAAACATCTTTAGCATTCATGTGTAATAACAACCAAGTGTTTAGGATTTAAACATAAACCTAAACGTGTTGAGGGGTTAACATGTAATGCTGGTGTTTATTTTATAAACACCATTTTTACAGTGTTAACAGTGTATATCACAGTTAATAGTGTTTGGAATTTGGTGACCTATATACAATACGGTCGTCGCACCGTGGCTGAGTTATTGCGTACATCTCACTCATTCGCTCAGTTTATAATAACATTGTACGAGAATGGAGCTACATATATGGCTATACGTGTCCTATCTGTCTGAATGACACTGTGTATCTTACTATAATATCTTAAACTTTTCTTTATAGTACTGGGGAAAAGAGTTCAAAATTCAAAACAAAAGAATGAAATATATGATGACCTTAATATTGTAATAACATTGCCGGACCAAAGCAAACTAATTCTTATTGCCATCACCACATTATTGGGGTAACGTCGAGTTCAAAAGTCAAAATACAAAGATAAATGTAATAGTAACCGAGCACACTGATAAAATTGAAGGCCAAATGCACGCTGGTTCTTCGTACTAGGTTGAGCTTTCTCAGAAAACTGCATTAACATTAGGAAATATTTGTGCAAGCTGAATAATACACGTGTTTGTGATAAATCCATACTTCCTGGCTGGCGTTATTTCGTTATACTCTCCTGCCGTCAGTCAACTATTGTCCCTGTGAACATCATTTTATTATCGTTTTAAGCTTTGTAAACGACGAATGATGATAAAGAAAGGGGCCCCACTCGCACGAACTTGATTGCTACATGCATAATACATATATACTGCTGGTGAACGGTTTCATTCCGGGCATGAATCTACGTGGTTTGTCTGTTTACTCCTGGGTATTCTGGGAAACAGTGTAGCTCTCAACAGCTGGACTGTCATTTACAAACTGAGGCTTTTTGAAGGTTAACAAAGTAATTTGTTTGAAGAGAAAAAAGATCTGCCCGATGTTAAAATATTTTTAAAAATAAAATAGAAAATAAATACTTTACATCAGTTTAAAGTGAAAAATGTTACGGTTTCCTTCATATTGTATGCGTTGCATAGAAATATCATGAGAAATCACCGCGAAACTATTAATAGTTTCGAGTTAGTTCGGCAACTAGGATGAACATGTATATCAATCAAAATTCATTACAGTGTTTTGTAAATTTATAACGAGAATATATTTCTTCGCAATTACTGGGGACCCGTTACATACTGTCTACAGTGTGCCGTGGAATGAAATATGAAATACTATCCCTTGTTATCAATTGATGCTGTTTATGGCAGGCTAACCTTTAAGAATCTTCTCAATGCTGAGACATATCTACACGTATATCACACACTTAGAAACTATATTCACCAATTATGTTTACTTAGCAACGAAATGTTGATGTTCTATTCAAAGCGAGGATTTCAATTTTGGAAAAACGATATGAAACAAGACATAAAAGTTCACATTCAGTGTGCTATCTCTCAAACATGAAGTATTTTTCAGGACTTTGTAACTATTTACGACACACTTTTTTTAGAACTGTAAAAGTGACAATATTCACAATATTCATCTGAGATAATATTATTACGGACGTTATTATCAACTTCACATCAAGTTGCGATATGACATCAATGCTATTTCATACATTACAACACCACTGTAACTTCCCCCGTGTATCTCTATCGTTAACTTAATGCTTTACGTATTATGTTTGGAAGATAATATTACCAATTGTTTTAATGGACTGAAAAGTGAACACAACGTCGCAATTAGGTCAGTGAATGAATCTGCTTCAACCATTGCCACATAGGAAATACAATGTTGATTTATGATCGATATTGTTGTACTAAAGTTTCATTTCAGGATGTTGTGTACCAGCTGGTGTATACTTGGTCCACTGTATCGAATGCTGAACTGTGTTTTTAACTCACAAGACCATAATATTATGTCACAAGCCGTATGCCACAGCAACGCCAGAGATCCGTAAATATATGAATCAAAGTCACGTATTAATTCTTATACAATTAGTTCGTATCCTGGATGTTAATTCTGTGGTGTTCGGTAATCTTTCAGCCATATTACTGCAGTGTCACTTACATCGGTGTCAGCTTTCACTCTCCGGGCTGAACGAGAAGTACCCGGACAGGACTCGAACACAACGAAACCCCAACTGATAAACGGACAGGAACTAACACCTCTATTCCCCAGACATAAAAGTATCAACAAGTCTCACCTTCCTCACAGGGCCCTTACAGCAATCTTACAAGTGACGGAAGTTGCCGGAAACCACCGAACCTGAGATTGTCCTTACAGAAAATATTTGCCTTCGGCCTTGAAAATAACGTTTTGCCTGTTAACAGAACAGGGCGAAGGGAAAATCAAGATCCCATGATTGTGTTACAACATCTGTATTCAAGAATAGTGTTATGGTTCACATGGGAATACACGTATGGATCGTGCTTGCACGGAGCTACGGTTATTGCCCGTCTCCATAATAGAGCGCTGTAACAGAGATGCATGCATTAGTTCTACAAACTGAAAGTGAACTAATAATAATTTACAACTGATTTTAAAATGAACATTCCACTACCAAAGTTATACTGGCTCAGAATAAACAACGCAATCGATTGCAAGTCAACCATTTATATCAACTAACATAGGAAACAGTGTTTGGAGAGGATTCTTATATTGACACGCTAAACCGAGTCGACGCTTTAATAATTAATTATAACTGGTTGCAACAGATTAGAAAATGAACTTCAACCAATACATAGTCATATATGCTCAATATTTACATAAAATAAAATGAACCTTGAACAGCTTGATATTGATTGCAAAATGTTGCAACCTATTGTCAGTCGAAGGTTTAGTTTTTACATTGGTCAGTTGACGGTGCAAATATCGTCAAGTAACACTGTACTGAAATGTCCCATTCCCCAAGATCTTCTATGTTTCTCGATTTATTCTTGTGAGCAGCTGTGAACATCCTCCCAGTATGAGAACTGCATGGTCTGGCTTGGTGAGTTAATATCACACAGCTTGTCTCGAGAGTGACACCACCCGTCAAAAGATTCCCTTTCCACCTCTTCGTAGATCTTACATGTTTCTAGATTATACTGCGGCAAGGAGCTATGGTTATTTATCCCATCATGATACAGAGCTGTATGGGAACTGCATACTTTGTCTAGGTTACCGTTGGTGAACGTCTTCCGGGTAACATCTTTAAGATGTCGTATTTGTCAGGTCTCTAGAGATGCAGGCTCCTGTCTCGTGTTACACCACACATTACAGTTCACGTGGACAACACCGTCAACGACGATGGCTGTAATGTGGTGAACATATTTGCAAAAGACCGTTCTTTCTGATAACCCATATTGCTACACAAAGTGTCTTTGTCGCCATCTTTGTGGGATTTCAGCGGAACAACTGAAGAAAAGCAGTGATGAAACAGCCACTTGCTAATAAGATTCTGTAGGTCGAACTAAATCGATGTTAGTTCAATTTTGCTACGTCAGATCTTCAAAGCATTTGCACTGCGAATGATCACGTAAGTTCAACTTGTAAATGACACTTGAACAACGTTTGGTTCCTTATATACCGTCACCCGACCGGTGGCCATGTGTACATCGTGGGAGATTGTATATATTATGCGTTATTAACTTATTTGCTATGCACATATACATGAGTTAGTTAGATATTGAGTATGTTAGTTAACATGTCCTTAAATCCCAATGATGTTGTGCTATGGTGTTACCAACTTGGCTACATGTGCAGAGGACAATGACTGTGAATGAAACAAAGACAGAGCATAACCAATAGCAAACAGACCAAGCAACATGCGTTATGAGTTGAGATCAACTGATATTTGACCGTGCATGAGCAATGTTTAAACAATAACACAACGAGATGTGCAGCCCACATGACACATCTTGATACAAACTGAGGATCATAAGAAAGGTGAGTTGAAATGATGTTTCACGTCGCAACGGCAATATTTCAGCCATAACGCAACTTGATGTGCAAGATGTACATCGAGCGAAAAGAAATTTCATAAAAGGGATCGATAGAAAGGAAAGTGAAAGCAAAAGAACCCAATTTTAGTCGCCTTGTACGACAAGCATTTGGTTACTGAGGCTCTATTCTATCTACATGACCCCACATCACTCTCCGGAAGCCCCACGGGTTCATAAGAAAGTATACCGAAAGGTGTTTCTGTCTTAAACTATTTACCTCTGGTACTGTTTGAGAACGATCCTGTTGACATTTAATGATGACTATTGTATATATCAGTTTTAAATATTCGCCAAATGACTATACATTCGAACGAAGGTTTGCATCACCTTTTGTTGTTTTTCTATATCATTCTCACAAACTAATCGATATACTGTTTTTTCACGTCAGTATATTATAAAAAGGCATGTAAAGAATTATGGTTCCAATCCGATTACTTCTTGGCTACATGCAGAACCCTGTGAGGACTACAGCTCAGCAGTCAATATTTGTCAGTTTATTTTTTTTTCTTTAATGCGACCGACCTACCAACCCTAACTTTGAAAGTCGTGTCACTGGAACCACAATATTATTTTTATTGGCCTAAATACCAAACAAACCCCCGAGAGTTTGTTATGCAAATTAGTTAAGTGTTATGATATATGCTACATTAGACTACATTTTAAGGAGCAAAAACTACCATTCTACTTTCTGTTTTAATGCTTGGCCCGAAGGTACCAAAATATCAGAGACTTCCACTCAATACTGCTTGTAATCTAGATTCTGCTAATTTTCATTTTGTTGACCTACAACCGAAAGAAATAATTTATTAATAAATTGTATAGACAAATAGCCGTCATTTACGCTGTTTGCCATTCCCATAAAAGCTCCTCTTTTTGAACGTCTTATTCTAGTGGCAAGTAGCGCCCCTGCTACACAGACGTTCTGTCATCTTGTCGGGGACTCTCTTTCTTCTGGGCAAATCAAAGAAAAATAACTGGACACAAATCGAAAGCGAAGCGAACTATGAAATGATCCCGGAGGGCGAAAACGACGTGTTCCCCTCGTCTGAGGCAAATGACATACGTTTTATGAGAGCGCCAGCCTCAGTTATGCCATGTTGAAGAAATCGGGTCGCTCGTGCAAAACGTGCTCAATGCATCCCGGATTCACGGGCTGCTGACAAAGTAATCTGATCTGTAAATACGAGGAGATGTCGAAACGTTTTGTGCCTAACATGGACCGACTTGAACATTTTCTGCAAGATATTTTAAGTTTTCAACATAGTCCCCTTGTAGTGAAAATACACTTATTCCATCAGTTCTGTCAGTCACTTCAGCCTTGTTTGTATAACGTCACATCCTCGTCTGCTAACCAACCCTCCACGGCATCCATCAGCTCGTTGTCATCATCGAATCTTCGGCCACCCAATTGCGTTTTCAATTTTGGAAACAGATGGTAGTCACTTGAGGACAAGTCTGGAGAAAGGGTTGATGTTGCAAAATGTCAAACCCGCATTCTTGAACAGCAGTCATTGCAACGCAGCCGGTGTGAACGGGCGCATTGTCCTGGTGAAGTACTCCTTGTCGAATTTTTGCACGCCGTTTTTCTTTAATAGACTGGCGCACTTTCAACAGTAAAATGACATAATATTACCCATTTATTGTAGTTCCATGTAGAAAGTAATGAATTTGAAGTACTCCTCTACTGTCCCGAAATATAGTGGATATAATCTTTTTGGTCGATTTTCTTTCTATCGATCCCTGTTATGAGCTATCTTTTCAGTCGATGTGCACCTTGCACATTACGTTGCGTTATGGCTGATATACTGTCCTTGCAACGTAAAACCAAAATTTCAACTCAACTCAACTTTTTTGGTCTACCTTGAGGCTTTAAACTTCTTTGTTCTTAGAGACTTAGTATGCTTCCATTCCATTGATTCCTGCTTGCTCTCTGGGCTATAATGATAGACTCAGATTTCATCCGAGGTGATTCTTCAAATATACATCTTGGTTGGCATTGTACCTGGTTAACAGGGAATTAGTAATAGTCACCCGTGAGAGTCTCATTTCGTCTGAAAGCATTCGCGGCCCATATCTTGCACATATTTTTGACATGTAAAGATGTTCATGAATAATGCTTTCTATAGAACCATGTAATATACCAGTGTTCACCTCTAGCTCATGGAATGTGATTCGTCGATTTTCCATCACTAGATTGTGCACCATATCTATTTTGTGTGCGAGGTATTGGTGGTAGGACATCGAGGACAGTGGCCATCTTCTAAACTCTCTCTGCCATGCTTAAATTCAATGACCCACCGTTTGATGGTAGTAGCCTTTCCATAAACAGCAGTAAGTCACTCTTCAATGGATTTTGCTGACTGGCCCTCCACTACCAAAACGTTTATAGTTGCTGTGTACTTGCTGTATGTTTTTTGTTCATCTCTTCATCACAATGCTGGGTAGTCATCTGTGACTGTTCAGCAAAAGCACATTAATGCTGCAATTGTTGATATTTTGGTAAAGATATCCAATTACATCGTTCATTATTCCCTGAAGTGAATTCAAGCATAAAACCAGCCTAAAGATGTCAGGCTCAAAATAGTTTACACCCCACTCGTACATTTGATATCTTTAGGTATTCATTTACAAACCACTGTCTAGAGCGTCAGAAATAACTATGAAACAGTCTGGTACTAAATATAGCACATTCCCATGGCAACAAACATTTATATATACATGTGCATTTTGAAGGTTGCGTACATGTGTCACAGAGTGCAAAATTACACATGCACAAAATACAATTTAACTACCTCCTGACTTGATGCAAATATGGTGAACGAAAATAATGTCACAGGAAAAATGTCACGGAAAGAATATCACAATTTTTGCTAGTCAAAAAAAACCCATCACAGGAAAAAGTCCCATTATATTTAAGTAAAATAAACCATCACTCAAACCAGTTTAAACCTTGTATTTACTGACAATACATGACATTTACAACAAGTTTAAACCATGTATTTACACACAATACACGGCATTTACATACCAATTTAAACCATGTATTTACTGACAATGCGTGGCAATTACATACCAGTTTAAACCATATATTTACTGACAATACATGACATTTTACAAACTAGTTTAAACGTTGCATTTTTTTACAATAAATGACATTTACAAACAAGTTTAAACCATTTATTTACTGACAAAACACAGCATTTACAAACTAGTTTAAACCATATATTTACTGACAATACATGAGATTTACAAATCAGTTTAAACCATATAATAACTGACAATACATGAGATTTACAAATCAGTTTTAATGCTGTATTTACTGACAATACACGGCATTTACAAAACAGTTTAAATCATGTATTTACTGAAAATACATGGCATTTACATACCGACAACATAATATACATGTTACGAGGGGATCACACAAATGTAAAAAAGAAAGAACTTGTGAAAGCACACATAATTATGGTATTATGGTTTATTAAAGACGAATATATAACTACATGTACTGTGGAAACATTTAAGTCAGTCATTGAGACAAATAATGAAAACAGACATTATTATGATGGTGGTTGTTTAATTCTGTGACATTTGGTAAAAAGTGAAATAGAATTTATTTTACAAAGCACACTGAAAAACATCAATTTCTGGATGAAAAATGTATAGCGTAAAGAGAAGATACGTTTGTTTGTGTGTTGTATAGTGTTTGAGCTTGTGACTTCTTCCGTGACATTTTTTTCCTGTGACTTTTTATGGCCACGACTGCAAATTAAAAATTTTACCCACTGCGCAAATTTGCATATGTATATATTTGCTTACATGCACTCCTTTTGCGTATACATGGGTAAACTACATAAGTGAGTTTGCTCATGTTTGCAGTTAGGAAACAGGAGCGCATGTACGGGGCCATAAGTACATACATCAACATATATTATTAGAGTTAAACAGTAATTGGGTAATGGTTAAATGTTGCGTTAATTGTGTTGTCCAGTATACTGTTGTGTTGTCGCTCATCCTGTAGGTCACGTGACCCCATTGTATTTCGCTCGTGCTCGTGCGTCGTGTTATCTTGTCACTTTGTGTTTTATGTTTGTGCAGTAAAGATGTGTGTGCCGGCTACTGTATGTAGAAAGTACATGCATGAACAGTGTGAGTGACATTCAATGGATATGAACAAACGAGAGAATCCGTGAAGCGAATCTATAAGGGTACCCTCAGTGTGAATTAATCAGGCATGCCGTTACCCCGGCACGTATTTGTATCAGTAGGGTACTAGAAACAGTATTGTTAGTATCAGTATTCTTTATTCAAACACTACAAAACAGTAACTTCAGTTACTTCTATAAACGTTTCATCGGAATGTATACTTTTCATTGCAGTTGATGAACAGGTGTGTTTATTTGCCACTTCTCACACCTGTGACACTATAGACAAGCAATGGCGACGAGCACGTTTCAGAGTCAGCTCTCCGATTATCAATATGTTCGGTTTTCTGTTTGTGACATCCATGGTCGGTCTAGAGGTGTGATCGTGCCTCATGAACACGCTGTCAGACACTTGGACAAGGGAATCGACGTGTACGAAGGTGTGTAGATACATGTAGTTTAAAATGTATGCAAAACACAAGCGATTAATAAGGTATCACTGTCATTAGAGCTAACCAAAGGCCTGTATCCGCTGTCTGTCTGTCTGCGCGTTGAGAGTGCGGGCGCCTCACTCACATAGCTGTATCCAGCCGTACTGTTACAAGGAAACGGATTATCAACCCGAACTACCGTATTTCCTCTATTAGGCTTCTAGTTGCTTCGAAAAAGCCTTTGACCCGGTTTCTCTTAATTCAAACAAGTTCACCATCTGTTATTCACAGTAGACTCTAGCATCTGTTTAGTTCTGCTGGTTACACCCAAGTGATAGACTTAACGTCTGTTAGAGGCCCGACGTCTGTTAGAGGCCCGGCGTCTGTTAGAGGCCCGGCGTCAATTAGAGGCGCGGGGTCATTTAGAGGCCCATCTTCTATGTTTGAATTGAACAATTGACACCGCTTCTGTTAGAGGTCGGCGTCTATTAGAATCCCGGCGTCGAATAGAGGAAATAATAGAGCTATATGAGCATGCACTGTGCATGGATATATGCGCTATATAAATATACTATTAATTAATTAATAAAGAATTAATAAAATATTGCATATATACTTTTAAAAATGATGTTCAACTTGTGTGTGTATGTTATCAATTGGTAGTATCATATGCTGCCATTATATCATTTGATTGGCCCCTCAGCTGTTGCCGCTTTCCAACGCTATCATTTCCTGCGCATGCAGTATATCGAGGAAATCGAAGAGCATTCCGGGGATCCCTTATTATAAGTCGAGGTTTGAAACGTTTTCATTGGTCGAATTCG
The DNA here is from genome assembly GCA_031471655.1 of Diodora aspera. Taxonomy (NCBI): domain Eukaryota; kingdom Metazoa; phylum Mollusca; class Gastropoda; order Lepetellida; family Fissurellidae; genus Diodora; species Diodora aspera. Next base: position 496 of record JAUELE010245378.1, on the reverse strand, counting down.
AATTATTTACAGAGGTAACTACATGTACGTATATACACTGCTGAGCTAACCGCCATACTACATGCTCTCCAATGGGCATTAAACTCAACGAATACACACTACCTAATACTTTCTGACTCACATATCACTCAGATATGTAAGTTTACACGTACACAAAAGGAGCGCAAGTTTACAATGCGATTACGTGCATATGAAAGTGTGCACAGGAGGTAATGCAATTGTCGTTTTGCACATACATGTATATACTGTATATACTTTTGACTCATGTACGCAGCCTTTAATGCACATATGTAACATGAGAGAGGTATTATGTTCAATGTAGTAGTAGTAGTAGTTGTAGTAGTAGTAGTAGTAGTAGTAGTAGGTAGTAGTAGTAGTAGTAGTTGTAGTAGTAGTAGTAGTAGTAGTAGTAGTAGTAGTTGTAGTAGTAGTAGTAGTAGTAGTAGTAGTAGTAGTAGTAGTAGTAGTAGTAGTAGTAGTAGTAGTAGTAGTAGTA
>JAUELE010245367.1:0-11147 GCA_031471655.1 Diodora aspera | reverse complement strand
CCCCCCCCCCCCCCCCCCCCTCTCTTTCTGGAGGTCCGGCTTACCTCTACCCCTGGCTCTTTTGGGAGGCCCGGTCTTTATTAAAGAAACACAACCTCTACTCCCTGGCTCTTAGTGGAGTCCGGTTCTTATAAGGTAACTCCCTTTCAAAACGTACTTCTTACGCGGTTCTACTGTTCAATGGCAACTCGACCGCATCTGGATGGCAAGCAAGGTTAACGTGAGCTCTTTGTGGTTAGTGCCTCGGGCTCAACCCTGCATACTGTTACTTGTTAGAACTGACATTTAGTTCATGTTATGACGAACAGGTGCTGCACGAATTATCACCGCGAGCGAGTTTGTAATACAACCATTACACGGCACGATTAGCAGGCATTATTTGGAAGATTGTATCAGCTACGTGTTGAGATAAAATCTGTGCATGTATGATGGTATTTCCCATTGTCTTTCAAAATATATTTTATAACTTTATTTGCATTTCTCCATAAATCTGCAAACTGAATGACCCCCACTCCCCAACACACGCTTTAGGACCACACACATCGAGTCAGTTCACAAGCCCGAAAACCGCGTCTACATTCATCAAGGACGAAATCTGTAATTCCATCTCTCTCACATCAATGGACCCGACACTGACAGTTACAGTATTGATTTGAAGAGATCCGTATATTTACCTTGTGCAGTCATTTCGACATCCTCGAAATCCGGAGTACTCAGCCAACGCACATTCACCAGAATAAGACAAGGTGCGTAAGAAGAAAAGCACGAAAAATGACCCGATTCCATTGTGATTTTTACCAACACGAAACACTGCTATATTTTGAATAAATGCAACAAGCAGGTACGGAGAGATGTTGGACAATAAGTTGCCGAGTCAAATAAGTAAGATTAGTTTGTGGCAAAAACCGCGATGGAATTGAGTCGTATTTCGTGCTTTTTGGTTACACACCTTCCCTCTATACATAATTATATATAATATGGTAAAATGGTAGAAATGCGCCCACATTTACAAGCACCAAGTGCATGTGGTCATAAGATCTTTGCGATTACATTGGAAAAGGCATCTCACGTCGCCTACAAATAAATAACCTCAGAGATCTTTGAAATGCACTGCAACAGAAATTAAATGCGACCTCTGGAACCATATTCACAGACTCATTAAGTCAATGAGAAGACGTTGCATGGCTTGTGTTGCTGCATATGGAGACTAAACATGCTACTGACTTTTGACTTTGACCAATGATGTCTTTTCCAGACTGGTAAAGTAGAGTTTGTCAACGATTGTGGTTTCTTTATTGTCTGTTGTCTTTCGCCATCATCTATATAATGTTTGCCAGACCAGTTGCATTTCGCCGTCATCTATCTAGTGTTTTCCAGACCAGTTGTATTTCGCCATCATCTATCTAATGTTTTCCAGACCAGTTGCCTTTAGCCACAATCTATCTAATGTTTTCCAGACCAGTTGTCTTTAGCCATCATCTATCTAATGGTTTCCAGACCAGTTGTCTTTAGCCACAATCTATCTAATGTTTTCCAGACCAGTTGTCTTTAGCCATCATCTATCTAAAATTTTCCAGACCAACAGTGTTAACAGTTCAGTTAATGTCTTCACATTCCAATAATTAATTGCCGGAGCGTTTCCAGTGTTGTTCAGTATATGTTGGAAGTGCCGTAATGGACTCGATTTAAAACAATAAGTCCATCAAATGATTCCGTCGAAGAATTGGTTGCAAGCCCAGGATGGCGGTTGAACTGAGTTTCTTGCATATTTATAATCTCACGATCTTAGAGGACAAAATCCAATCCGACACGTAATATTGTTTGGACCAATTAATATGCTTTGACCATGTATCAAGTCACGTAAACTTGCTGTTGGTCATCCATGGGTTACTAATATTTCGCTGGGAAGCATCGTAAACGATAAATGTTATTGGTATGCAAATTGCTGTTCAGCAGCTTCCAGTGCAAATTTAGAATACGTTCTTTGCAGCTCGTACTCGTATCATATGCATGGTTGCCTACTACCAGCATTGTGGATAGGAGTTCCTTTCGTTCTCCGCTTGAAAGCAATTCGCGGGTTAGTGTTACTGGTGTAAATATAGAAAAGTATTATAAGTGTGGGACACGAACAAACTCTTTCGGTTTCAGTCTGTAGCAGTTAATGATTTTATTCAAACTTTGTTTCAAAAACGTGGACAAATATGTAAACGTGTAAATCTGTTATGGAATTGTACAACGGCAGAAGAGAGAACACGTGACACTTATTTGGTCACGTGATGGTGATGAGTAGTTTAACTTTTGGTGAGGCTTTTTGGACATCGGTCATGGGAAGTGGTGTTTGTCACTTCTTCGTGGGGTAATTATGCAATATTTTCAAGAGTCAGTAATTGCTTTGTTGCCCTTGATCTGGAACTCTCAGGAAATAACACATTGATGACCCTTTTTGTGTGAATCTGAAGATTTGCCATCATACATGGTACTTGATCAACATCATGTAAACTGGAACCGGGTAATTAAATATATATATCGTTCTACACTGAACCATTGCATTGGCAGGTTATGATATATATAGTCGTTTTCTTTTACTCCTTCAAACATTTCTGGATAGAACCATGGTGGAGTTTGTTCGAAACGTTCTTTTATGCGTGGAATGACAGTGGTGAAAAACCATCATGTCCTGTAGTAAAACTTGCTCTCCAGATAACATTTTCCAGTGCATAGATTTGACTTGCAATTACTAGTACCTAGCAGAACATCACTCAGCAAGAGTTCCTGTCACTAATTACCACATGGAGACTGACCATAAGACAAGTTCCAATTAACACATGGGGACTGGCAATAAGACAAGTGCCAATTATCATTTGGAGACTGACCATAATAGAAGTCTCAAGCGCAACACAAGGACTGTTGATAAGACAAGTTCCTATTGACAAAGCTGGTCATAAGTCAATTCAAGTTCAAGCTGCCAGATCAAGAATGTCCATACTAGAGTTAACACCAGCGCCTATAAAAAAGGGAGTTCACTGATCTTGTAAAATAAGCACCTGTCTGCTATGTGTGATTAATTGGATTTTGGGCACAAGATTCACCATGTGAACATTAAACTTCAATTTGTAGCCAGTCCAAGCTGTTAAAGGCTGACTTTGAACATACTTTCACATTTAATATTCAGAACAATGCAACATTCATTTTATGTAATGAGAGATAAGGTAATAACTGACGAGATAATGTCTTAATACTCTTAAATGACATTTTTAAGTGTTTCTTAATGACCTGTTTCACTCATAATAGTTAAGTTTGATTTGTAGGTATGACTGGAAGTCCTACAGGGTCAACTCCATCTTCACTTCAAATTTCCATTTTCCAGAGTAGTTTAGGTTCATTTGTGAATATTTCTTTTGCATACTATAGTGGTAAATACCTGAAAAATAGAGTATTTAGCAAGTTAGTAGTAGTTACATCACTTGGTTGGCATTAAAATGAATGATGACCTTTAGCTTTGACTGCAAACTGGATCTCAGAATTATCATTAAAAAAGATATGCAAGTAATCTAGCCTTTAGCATGCATTGAAAATTGATGATAAGACACTAGTATATCAAACAAAGATACAGGTATGCTAGTGGTAAAATAGTGCCCCTCCACTCCCCGACTGGAATTGTGCCATCCTGACCTTCACTTTTTTTCAAATAGCCTTCCCTTTCCCAACCAACCCCAATGTTGCAGTCTGAGCCCTTTCCCTTCAGTGAAAGTCCTCTTTAATCACCCCCCCCCCCTCCCCCCCCACCCCACCCCTCTCCCACCTTCCAAGTGAGACTGCCAGTAAAAATATGTATTTTTGTCATATTTTTAAAGTTCAAGTATGTGCTTATTATAGTTTACTTCCAACAAAATATGCAAGAAGTTTGCGTGTCACCTTAGTATCTGTGAGTGACAGCAAGATGGGCCCAACAAAGTTAAAGTCATAAACAATTTAAGTTATGCTTTTCTTCACGATATTTATGTTACGTGGCTGGGATTTTAAGACGGTTTATGATAGCAGCCTTTCTCTGTAAACTTTCTAACTGACAGATGATGCATTAGTTTTGAGTGGTGATGACATTCATGCCAAAATGTTTGGCCTAGATAATTTTATCACCTAACTGTCGCTGGCGTTGTGGAATATGGCAGAGAAGCCAGCCGGTTGAACAGGTAAGAGTTGTTAAGTTACCTGGTGTAACTTACCTGGATAACAGTCTTTATTATGATAACTATAAAAAATCTGATCATGTTTATTACCTCTTTAATTCAAATTGTACTCTGATTGATAACATTATTATCTGTTATTGCATAATACTGATATTATTATCTTCAAGTACAAATTTCCGCTTCGTATTCAACTGTTACTTCATTCATGATTCAGAGACTGAAAAGTACATACGTACTATCAAGTTGTTGTACACTGTAGATGCTAACTGATAAATTGTAAGTTATGCATCTATGCAGAGTTTAAATTTATTATTATTATTATTATTAATATTATTTGTAATTTACGTAAAGTACAACAACTTGTTAGATTTGCGAGAGACCATGTTGTGACCTTGTTTAGGGCTAATACTGTACCTGTAAATCATTATTGTGACATTTATTTGCACTAGATCAAAAGGAAGGACCTGTTTTGTATTTACAGATGGTTGTACAGATAGTTCCTTTCATGATTTATCTAAAAATATAAACTTATTAAGTATTAAGTCTGACTATTTTTCTTTTTTCTTTTGGTTGCTATTTATTAAAACAACAATTTACATGTGGATACCATTTCTTCATGTTGAATGACCCTGTGGGTTCTCCGGTTAGTGACTTAGAAAGGCCTCAGTAACCCAATTCTTGTCATACAAAGTGACATAAATAATGGAGATGATTTGTTTCACTTTTCTTTCTGTCAATCTCTTTTTAATATAAACCTTCATTTTCCTCATACGTAATGAGTGAGATTTGAATCATAATTGAAGCTATACATTGTTTACCATAATAAATTAATGATTTAAATTTTGTTTATGTCGGCTTTGGCGTCGGCGTCCAGAGAATGGTTTCCAAACCAAAACTCAAAAACTGTTTGGGCACATTTTCATGAAACTTTGTACATGAGTTAGGCTCATGGTGTAGATGTGCCTTTTGAGGGTCAAAAATCCCCCACCCCTCAAATGTACTGCACGATTGTCACATTTTAAATTGTCTTTTCACTCATTCAAGCTTTTTGCCTGCCTCAAAAAGAGAGGGGTCTGGATCCCCTGGCTGATTACAACAAGGGCATATATAACATTCAACTTTGACCTCTTCTAGAAATACTGAAATAAGATCTTCCATTTGAGAAATATATTCAGAAGACACAAATGCATTGCAAATCGATATAAACTCTACAAAATGAATCAAGTTGATATTAATTTCTCGTAGAATAAGCACAATCCTCCAGATGATCAATATCAGCAGTGGCTTGTTGTAACTGATCATTGAAGAAAAGCCATCAATTTTCATTCTCCAACAGTCATATTGCATCTGATGTTATCGTCTCCAGTCTTATTCAGACAAGTGGAAATCGCTACCACTGTTTGTTCAAGAATATCCTAATTTCTAAAAGAACTACCATTACATACTAATGGGAAATGGTTATTGCGCAACAATAACAGATCGATAGAGAGAACACTCAGCAGTTTACTTGTGAACATTGTTTAACGAAAGATGAATGCCAATTTTACTGTAAACAGGGGAATAAGTTAATCAGCAAATAGTGAAAAGTCATTATAAGGTGATGTGTACCTTCATCAATTGTGCTGAGCACCTTCCCCATCACGCAGGTCATCCTCACACCTTGTGGGCATTGGTAGTTCTGTTGTGAAATCTTTTCTTCGTGACCCATGTGGTCAAGAAAAATCCTCTTATCATCTTCTCCGATATGCAGACTGGCATATATTGTTGACAGTCTGTGCCGCATCTTGGTCGCGGTGACATTGACAGCAACACCTGCCTTTCTACAAATTTCTGTGACAGCATGCCATCCGTAACAATGTGAAGCTCCATTCCGGGTGGCGAAGAGAAACAGGTTGTTTTTTGGATGCCGCATGCTTCTTTGTTTTCCTTTAAAAGCACGATTGCTTGAATCAAGTGCCACAGTATTAAAACTGGCACATATTTCTGACCTTTACCCTTGAGGTAGGCAAGCTTGTACATGTGCAGGAGAAACTTTTTGGCGGGATCCGTTATTTTCTCTATGTCAGCATTGGGGCGCCAACTGTCATCTTGGGCGTCGTCCCACTCTTTTAGGAGCATGCGCGACGCTTCCTCGCCTCGTCTAGAATTGAAGAGTGTGAGACTCCACAGCCAGGCATATTGGGAAGCACAAAAGTTGTCCACGGTGTGAGTTATTTCGGTGGCTAGATATGTTTTCAGCTGTTTCAAACTCACTTGGGAGGTTTCTTGGTTTTCTTGCCTTTTCTAAAGAGTTCATAACGCAAGCCTGGCACGCTCGCGGAAAAATTTCCGCAGACCTATGTTTATATGCTACTTGAAAGTGTTTAACTCTTTGTTTTACATCTTGTTGCGATTTGGCATAAAATCTGCTCAGTGTCTTTATGGCCCTGAGGATGACTGCATCCAAGAACAGTTTAAGGCCGTACTTCTCTTTGTTGTTGTCTTTTGCAACAATCAATTCAATACTCTTTACCAAATCTGGAAGGCTTTCCCTTGCTAACATCTCTTCAATGTCCTTCTCAGTTTCCGAGATCTTCTGAAACCGGATGAGTAGATTTGCAAGTTCCCTCATCTCCGACATAACAACTTTCCTCACCTCATCTTCTTTGCCTTCTTCATGCCGCCTCAAGTTGAAATGTCTATATCCAATCATCTGGATAACCTCGTTTGTCCAACACAGGTCTCCCACTTCCCCATCCCGAAATCTGTTCAGTAGATCTTGAAAATCCTTGTCACTTTGTATGTGTTTGACTGACATTTCTTGTAACATTTGGGGTTTCAGGGGTCCTGGAGTTTCCGATGAGCATTTATGTTTAGAAAAGTATCTGTTCCAAAAGTAGCCCTTGCAGTCCATGCAAACTCGCAATTTGTCGTCTCGTAATGGCTTTCTTTCACTCATTTTTGGCTCTTCGTCTTCAACCATCAGGTTTAAGTTGTATTCAAAAATACCTTCTTTTCTCTTTCTCTCCAAGAATGCATTTTGGAAGTGCCTGGGTTTGGATGACTTTGTTTGACTTTGACTTCCTGTGCTTCCTCCTTATATTCCTCTTCAACTTCCCTCCCGTGATGATGTCTTTGCAATACAGGCAATATCTGTCTGGCTTCTGAAAAAGGGTGAAGGAAGAAACCATCATTTTCAGGGATGAATGATTTTGAATTTACGTAGTTATCGGTAATCTTTCAATAATATCACCAAGTTATCACCTTCATCACACAGGTGTCAGGGCCAACTGGGGAACCACTGAAACAGGAGTGCAGGCAGATGTAATTCGACCCCACAAGATTGTGAAATATTTAAGCGGGTCCCTGGATCCTGGGGGGAATTTGTCCTCATCCTCCACCAAGGACCACCAGTGGCATTTGCTGCCCTGTCCTGAAAACAGAATAGTATTATATAAATTTAGTGAAACAATGTGGGGAAAAAAGTACACAGATACACATGTTTGTTAATGTAAGTGTACATCGCTAAAGAGGCCAGTGTAGAATTTAGTATTACTGATTTTTTGTGAGGATACTATTTTTGGGAACTAATTGATAGTCTTGCAAACACTTCCAAACTTTCCAAATTGGAAAAAAAAAAGTTTGACAGATGCACTGAATGAATCCCAGTAACAAGTTATGAAGATTGCATCATTGGTCTATTCACAGAATCCATGATCTTACATGATACATGTAATAATCCATAACATGCAGCAAAAGCAAAACCATTAAGATAATATTTAAACGGTAACACATCAACATTTCAAAACTAAAGGGGGTAACTGTTCATACCTCCAGCTTGTTCCTTTTCTTGAAGGGTGCAAATTTGATGGTATCCCCTATGGCTGCTTCAATGGATTTCAAAGACTCTGTTGGGTGTGCCTTCTGAAAAGTCTCTGTAACCGAAAACATTACATTTAGGCCTCGTTGAAGTAAAATCACAATGACAGTGGATTGAAGTGGAAGATTTGTATATATACAGTTTGCACCACAAGGGCTATTTTGAGCCTGTAAGAGATAGCCACTGCGTTATCAAGTGACCCAACCCAATATCTGACTTGAATGTTGTAGTCAACACTCAGATTCAAACCCCAATTGTCAGCATTTAACAATGATAACAAAACCTCAGATTGCATTATTTTACATGAATATAATAATTACTTACTGATAATCACTCTGCACACAGTTGTTTCTTCAAATGACAATTTTCCTTTTCTTCCTTTCAAAGAATAGCATGCCCACAGATCATTGGTTCCAAGTTTCCTCAGGACTCTTCTTGCAGTTTCTCCCAAATTAGTCCCAATCAGTGTGGTTAAGTAATGCATCTACAAATAAAATGTTAAAAAAGTAAAATTTGTTTTAAAAATATTACAGGATCCCATTTAACTGCAAAATAAAATCTTTAATTTAAATAATGAAACATATTCAAGTTAACATCAAAGATTCCTCATTCATGATGGAAACAAATTTCACAATTCTCTTTGTCGTGGATGATTACAAGGTCTGTATGTAACAACTATAGGTAGTAATTGATGAAATTGTACCATTTTTTTTCTGTAGTCACTCTTTTCGCCAGTTCTTTAGATAGGGCCTCAATTTCCTCTGGCCTGGTAAAGGGGTCTGGTATAAGGTCATCAAATTCAATATCTTTATTCCTTGAAATTGTTCCCACCAGTACTAGCAACATCTTCAATATTTCTTCTTGGTTTTTGTCAATTGCCATGAGACGCATCATGACATGTCTCTAAAAACCTAAAACAGACAAATTCCAATTATCAACAATGTAATGTCTCCATTGCATATATGCCCCTGAAACAGTATTAGTAGCCAGCATCCCCATGGTTACAGAATCCTAGTAATTCAAACCCGATTTTAGGATACATATACGTGCAAACAGGCTTAAACAAAATGCCTGACATAAACAGTAGTAACAATATGTATATGTTCCATCTTGAGGACTGTCACCATTTCTCTTTCTTTTCCCCAAAAATTGGTTCTCCATGGAAGCCCTGATGCTCGGTGTCATCTGCTCTAAAGTACCCCTCAGTGCAGCATTGCTGGCACATGGAGACTCCATGGACAAAGGCGACACAGTGTCAGCATAAATCACGCGTCTTCTGAAAGAATACCAATTCCTGCTTGAATAGGGATGAAAATACATCCGAAAGTTGCTGGGCTTCAGCAGACTAAGAATTTGCGAGAAAAACATCACATGTCAAGTTTTCTGTCGATCAAAATCGGTCAATATGTTGAAAGTTCTCATCTCTGCTTGATAAAGATGCTTCACTTCAGTTATATTTCATAATATTATAATATTTTTGGAATTTTTACAAAAAATCATCTTTGTTCCTTTTCATATGATATATTTATCTAACCGCTTGCTGAACACAATTCCTACATCAATTTTACTGATCGAGAAACTACTGATTGAGAAAGGAACTTAATATTAATTACCACAGTCAGAATTGCTGTCCGATTCTTTGGAGCCTTGAAAGCCCTGAAACATGCAGTAACCATGATTTGTGTCATGATGCCCTGAAACACCTGGCGTGGGGGTCTGTAATCTTGGCTTTGGAAGAGCTTGTGGCCTTGGAAGAGCTGGTGGTGTTGGAAGAACTGGTGGTTTTGGAAGAGCTGGTGGTGTTGGAAGAGCTGGTGGTGTTGGAAGAGCTGGTGGTGTTGGAAGAGCTGGTGGTGTTGGAAGAGCTGGTGGTGTTTGAAGAACAGGCAGCTTGGCTTTAGGGTCAGGAGCATTGGTTTCTGTTGTATGAAAAATGAGATTGGGAGATTTAGGAGATTATCTAGGAACAGTTTCTTTTTGCCATGACATAGACAGTCCTCATTTGTTTCATGTGTCCGTCGGTTCCGAGCATTCCGAGTCATCTACTTTCGCTTTGGCTTTGGCAAAATGTTTCTGCATTTCCAATATTTTAATGGATTCTAGGTGACCTTTTGATTGCTTGTGTCGCATAAGGGTCGAATCCGAAAATTTCTACAACCAGGAGACCATGTGAAAGGATTTTGTTGTTTCACATTGATGTAAACATCGCAAGTCATTCCAGAATCATCATATCACAGCCATTGAAAACGGGACAGCCATTCCTTTCGAAACACATGGCTAACTTTTGTCTTCTAAGGCTCTGAACACGAATCGGGTTCTGTTTCAGAAGTACCTTTACTATTTTGTTCACCTGTGCTGTGAGGCAGTTAAAAAAACTTCCCTAGATCAACTTTTTTCTCTTTTTTTTTGACCATCGCACAATTTGAAACTTCAGTGAAGACGACAGAAAGATATTACAAAGACCCCTCTTGGAAGTATTGCTTAGTCGACTGACGGGATGCTAAATTTATCAGCCAATCAATTTGCATGAATTCCATTTAACACTCATATTGGCGTCTCGGAAAAGGAGCAAAGAATGTAAAGCTACGCATGCGCACATTTAATTCTCATCAAACAACATCTTGTCTTTTCACGAAGTTATTGATCAATATTCTGGGAATGGTTACTTTGAGAATAACCCACGAGATACGAGTGATTACGGAAAATATGTCCCGGGTAAAATTAATGTTGGAAGTCCCGAGCTTTAGTTTTTGCTTCATAATCATTGTTGTCTTCTTCTTCTTCTTCAGATGATGTTGTTATCCAGGCAAAAGCGCCACATTCACCTCGCGTTAGTTCAAATGATCTAACATCAACTGATCTTTAGACACTACATAATGTCTTTCACAAATCGAGCACATGTACACCGATCGAGTCAGTTGATGAGATTGCTCTGTTGCACAGGGGGAGGGGAAGTATTTCGTCCAATCCTACCCAATATGGTGGTAATACAGAATCAGCCTCTTCATCATTTTCTTGATCATTTGACCCCGTGGGGCTTCCGGGGAGTGACGTGGTGTCACTTAGATAGAATAGAGCCTCAGTAACCCAATGCTTGTCGT
>JAUELE010245356.1:0-11147 GCA_031471655.1 Diodora aspera | reverse complement strand
CTCATTTAAACTAATATTATGTTTCACTTGTCATTGAGCAATGAACATATGTAATTTCGAGATTCGTTTTACTTAAATGTACACTCGAGCTTGGACTGGAGTGGGGCTGATCGGTCAGTTAGAAATAAACATTCTGTTCGTTGAGAGTTCGTTTTAACGGTGATTAGTTTGGGGATCATCACATCGTTTACACAACACTTTTACCTTCAGCCAAGATAGTATATTGCCATTGGTGTTATATTGCGAGACGTTTTATTATTAAAATGATGACATTGCATTTAATATTAGTGGTAGTTCAACTTACCATCACCAATAGGTGTAGGCAATGTCGTGCCTACTACAATTGGCGTTGTTGACGTGAGTCCCGTGGCCTGTGAGGTTGTCTCCAGTGGAGAACAGTCTTGGAGAAAAGGGTCGTACGTGCTGGGAGTAACGCAGTTGACGACGATGGTTCTGTTGTCGCGACAGAAGTAGTATTTGCTGTTGCCCCTAGAGAAAACTCCTTTTTTTCCGTCAGGCTGTCCGTTGCATGATGGAAATGTGCAGGTACACATAGGACCATAAGGTGCACAACCTATGTTCTTGTATTGACCTGGAAGTAATGAATGACTTTCTTAATTATCGAAGTGATTGTTATATACTTTAAAAATGTGTTTTGGGTGTCAAATTAATGATGCACTGTTTTGATGTACATTCAAAGGTTTTTGATTATCGCGGCATCGTTGCTTGTTGATGACGTCTTTAATATCTACTAGAAACAAACATTTTACATGTGATGTATTAATTTGGCGAAAACTTTGTCATGTTCAGTATGTCTTCTCTGTCCCACGTGAAAGTGAGAGTTATCTCTCTTTGATCGTATGTGAGATTAGGTACAAGAAGAAACACAAGTGTATGTCGTGTCGTTACTGTTACTCTGGGTTGTGCAGTTACTGCATATGTTTCATATCAGGGCACCAGACCTGAAACGTGTACGTGCCAAGGGCAGGGGCATTTGTAGCCTCTAAAATCCCAAGTATTGCTTGTCATAACTATCTTGACACATAACTCCAGGTTGCGAAACCGGAAGTTGGCACTTACATCCCTCCACCACTTCCGTTCTCTCTCTACAGTCCACAGCTCGGTAATCACGACATGTCTTGGCGCTGATGGAGTATGCATCCGGGTAGTTGCACTCAGATACGGATAAGGTCGTTGCTCCGGATGGTGGACACTCGTAGAACTGTCCACAGTGCTGAGGGTTAGCTATCGAGGAGTTTGGATACAGCGCACAGAAGGCATTCATCGCATCTGAGGTAAAAACAAGCAAAGAATATAGGCGCCTCAGAGTTTCTTAAATGGAAAACGCGAACACAATTCGGCATGGTTGGTACCAAATCAGAATTATATTTCATTTTTAAACAAATCCTTCTCATCCTTCATGTTATAAGAAACACGACTGAGGTGAGTTTGAATGTGTTTATCCGTGCTTGTCAGATGAACCCAACGCTAAATACTAGTACATTAGCGGATACAGAACAAGAAGAATGGGACCCCTACATACGACTTTCAAGGTGTGTGTGTTCAGATTAGGGGGGGGGGGGGGGAGGGGGTAACTATTTTATTACACCCATATGACTTTAAAAGGGAGGGGAAGTGTTCAGGGGGCCGGAGTTCGTCCCCTACCCTTTAGAAAGTCATGGTGTATTAAAATAGTACGAAACTGAAATTTTGCAGTCTCCTCCCACCCCCGATCCGCCTACGCATTAGTGTCACCTCCTAAATAACTGTAAGCAGCAAGACACCACATATATGTCTTTCAGATTCTTCAATGGTTTACCACTCATTATTAACAGTTTTGTAACATGTTTTGCAACTGATATAAAGATATTTAGTTCAGCGTATACTAGTACATATCTTCACACGTACCCGGTGTAATGGTGTCGTTACAGGTGCGAGTGTTTATATCGAACAGCTGAGACTGGGGACACTGCTTAGTGGCTACAAACTGTCCTGCAGCACACTCTATGTAGTTGGCTGTAAGCTCTTCTCCCACCAGGGGCCAGTTACCATCAGATCGTAATGCGCATGACGGAAGTATGTTCGAACAAGGTACACATTTGTCTGTTACACATTTGAACTGCAGATAATCGCCTGGAACAAAACGGAGTTGCATTCAAATGTGGGTATATTCGAGAACTGGCATTAAAGTGTTAAAACCCTGTCTACATGCTAGATTTAAGGAATTATTAGATAGAAATGATTCAGGAAATGATTTATGTTTATGGTCTAACTGCACATATTAAAATGGCTCAAATATGTTTCATATGTTACATTTCATTTGTATTTCCGTATATTCTGTATTATAGTTTTCTCAGATAAATCTTGAATACCTCATATGAATCATGAAACACACCACCTCCAATACTTACACATTCCTTGTGGCTGGATTCTCTGATCACACGTGACCATGTTTGGGTCCTTGCACATATTATCCACAGCATCAAAGAGCTCGGGGTAAAAACATTCTCTAAGAAACTTTGGAAAGTTCCCCGCTCCTGTTGCTTTCTGGCAGTCATAGAACTGAGAACATTGTCCTGGGTGAGGTAGAATCATGTTTGGATTCTTGGCACAGAATGCCTCCAAGGTTTCTGCAATACCGAAAGATAAGTCACTGGCAATGTTCTGAGATGCAACTTCAGATCTGATGGACCTACCGTACCTCTTGTAGCGAGTACACTTACACACACTCTAAACACGACTTGACAATACCTACAACGCGTTAGTTTAATCAATTTGGTCCATGTTATGATTAGGTTCATATATGCTCATATGACTGAAATTATCAGATTGACATCTGTTAGTTGTTACGAAATCGAGTACGAAGACTTACTGTGGCGGCATTGGACTAGCATACCACCAGCAATAAGATCTTCAGCCAGGCTCACTACTCACTCAAGACCCCATTCTCGCAATCCAGGGTATAATGACTTCGCGTACGTCCCTCATATTATACCCTGGATGCACTCCTATTCACCATAATGGTTTTGTGTATATGGAAAGTCCAAATCTGCTAAATATAGACAACCAATGAAATGTCGCATTCACTGCACGAGAAGTAACTCCTGATACATTTAAACACATAAGGTCTTTGCTTCGCTGAGTGTTAGGAGAGAAGCGCCACATAATTGGACGCACGTTTTTGCTATGGAATCTTCATTGGTTGGTCAACACGACCGCCTCGAGACGATCTTCATGAATAGGAGTGATTCCAGGGTATAATATGACGGACGTCGGCGGAGTCATTATACCCTGGATATCGAGGATGTCAAGACTCATTTATTTAGCAGAGGACTGACCAGATCATTTTGATCAGCAACCCATGCTGGCAGCACTCTTGAGCAGTACAGACTTGATACCAGCGCTATACAAATTCATATTTGGATTGACTTCATACTTAGGTCTTGAAACATAGCTTCTAATGTATTCAATCATACCTGTTGAAATAGAAGAAACACAGTTTTGAACGGCAGGATCAAACAGCTTTCCTGTTGGACAGGATTTTATTTCCATAGTCCTTTCATCTGCACACAACAGGTACTCAGCAGTCAGGGGTTTTCCGGGGTACATGTTCCCCCCGTCTGAGAGCCCTTTACAGCTCGCCTCGCACGGTAAACACGTGTCCTGGAGGAGACAGTGCCCTATTCTATAATCACCTGAAACATGCACAAGAAAGTTAGAATCCAAATACACAATATGTGTGTATTTGTACCTGAATAAAATGTGTGTAATAAAAAGTAAGTAATGATGCTTTCAGAGAACTACCATTGTCAGGGCCGTAAGCACAGGAAGGTGGGCTTGTCAGGGATCTCAGCCACCCCCACCCCCGTCGGAGAATTCCTGACGCCACCTGTGGACATACTTGTGATTAGCCCCCCCCCCCCTCTGCCACTATGAAATTTGTTCCTACGGTGCTGATTGGTATGGAAACTGTCACTTATCACTTAGTCCTTTCATGTTTTTGACGTTTTAATCATTTGATAAAAGATGTGAAATTTGAGCGTCACCCTGCGAGTTTCCACCCATGACATTTCACTTATCCACCCAGGACTCACTCACTCTTGCATTACGTTAGTACTCACATGGAGCTTTGGGTTCTGAACGCAGACCACACATAACATTTTTATATAAGTCACATGTTTTCGCAACAGGGTTGAATAGGGACCGGTAAGGACATTCCGCCATGAACATGTCGAGCGAAGCGTTGTGGCTGGCGGAAGTACAGTTGTAGTAGAGGGAACACGACGCCGGTGATGCAAATGTGGCGGATGGGTTTGCCTCACAATACCCTTGAATAGAAGCTGCAAAAAGGAGAGATGTTATCTTTATGTGAAACAAGTCAACAATTAAATTCAAATTTAATTTGAAGAAAATTAAAATAGTTGCTTGGAATTGTTTTGTTTAAGACAAATCCATTTAAAGCTGACTTGGACAGTTGATAAAAGTTACACTACATTAGTCTGACTATAAAGTACAGCCGACATGTCTATAGCTTCCAGGTGAAATGACGATTCGAGAGGATGAGGCAATATTTTATACAGACGGACGGACAGAAAGGCTGGTAATCGAGCAGACAGACATCTATTTACAGTAAGCGTTGTTGCCATGCAATGTACTGGACTTCGCAAATAAAATAGCTTGTGCCTCTGAAATCGTCTGTTGGCAACTGGTAACCAACTTCAGATAAGTCTCCAGAGCATTACAAGGTCACTGATGTCTCTGGAATAGTACACTAACAAGTTCTGCATATTGGTATCAATTTCACATAAGTCGTTTTGACATAAAAGATATGCCTCTGAAATACAAAGCAAGTAATTTCACAAACATTTCCTGTGAAAAGGGTAACTCTGAAATCCTAACCAAACAGCGAACTCGTGTCCAACTTTACAGTCTTCTCAGCATCAAAGTGTCTCTGAAATCCTAAACTAAAAGTCGCAAACTGACAACCACCTTTATAAACACGCTTATCTTTAGCACCAAACTCTTATCAGTAAACTCAGCAAGTTTTAAGCACTCGCAGCCAATTCCACGTAAATATCCAGACCATTTAAAAGTGACTGATCACTCTGATATCGTGAACGGACTGTTAACTGCAATCTTCTTGGTATAATGTTGATGCCTTACCTTGATAATTGACAGTGCAGTCCCTCAGCACTGGGTCAAAGACTTCGCCTCTACCAGTACACTTGTGGGTGCTCTCCACCTTTCCATTTTTACAGATGACGTACTCAACGTCGAACGGCTGTGTGTTGTAGGCGTTCTTGCCGTCGGGAAGACTGGTGCACACAGGTCTGCCACATTGAAGACGGTACGAGCCTGTAACAGAAAAATCATAGATAAGCGTCTTGTTCTAATGGACATATACAGTGTACGCGGTCTACAGTATTAGCTATTGCCAGATCTTTGCGGTGCGCACAGATATAACCCCTGGAAGTCCGGTATCATCATATCGAAAACTAGATGCACAAATCATCCAGGACATTTCCATATATTCAATTTTTTAGTTTGCAGCTTCTGGTTAAGCCTATAATTCTTCCAGGAATGTTTAGTCAAACTTAAGACCTAACAGACTTCCATAAGTATAGGTTTGATGTTCTTTAATTATCCTGCAGCCTGAATTACGGTTAGATCTGATGATACCGATAGGGCAGAACATCCTGAGCAACAAAGCAAACTGTTGTTAATGGGTTCGTCTAATAGTAAACAAAACGAAGACACTCTTGGGTAAATTCCAAGGAAAATAGATTGAACAGAATTGTACAAAGAAGGTTGAATCGATTTTGTGTTACATGGGCTATGTTAGAGCTATGTGACAGGATAGTGTGAAACTCCAAACGAGGCTGATAAAAGAAGAGCACAACTCCACTTGTTAGGTATCGTCTATGGTAAGTATTAAATTAAACCGATATAATTCAATAACACTATGCATCCCTCCGAGAGCTTCACGACGTTCCCAGAAAAACGATCCAAAATGGTTAACCTTAACATCACGAGTGGAGCTGGGGCGAGTCGTTGACGTGTCCGGTTATTGCAATCCGATGCAGCTAAAATTGTGATTGTATGAAGCTAAGGTACTCCTCAACTCTTACAGGGAAAACAGCAACAGCCTTGACACATGAAGAAGATCTCTTGACAGGCATTTGTCTCTTCACGCATGTATAGCCAAGTTCCGGATACTGTATGTGTCTCGTTTAGGTTAAAAACCTCATAATTTTGTAATAAAGAAACATCCTGTGTCACAGTGTGTGCATGCACATCGGTCTATGAAGTATATTAAATCTCAAAACTGCTTTCTTTTACATGTGTATACTTAGCTACAACAAGTTATTAAGCGTCACATGCAGAGAACCATTAATAACATATAAAGTAAAGACGACAGCAGTTTTCTACTTAAATTTATTTCTCTTACCTACAGGGAAGGCTGTAAAACAATACTCAGTTACGTTTTGTCGTTGGGGTATGAATAATGCATTCTACCATGTCTCGTTTCCACGTTTTGTGTTGAAATATATCTTGCAAGGAAATAAGACTTGTTTTGTCGCACGGTTTGACTTCATAATACAGTGACTCTATGAGTAGTCTGGCATTCTGTCAAAACCGGCATAGACGTTTGGTCCCAGTGTAATAGTAAGTTTAGTGTTAAACGGTGAAATATATAGCCATATCCAGACCAGCAAATCTAGTTTAATCTGATCTTCATTTAGTCTAATTTAAACCAGATTTTTAAAAAGCGTTCTTTGCTGCATCGTAACTTCGCAATATCCACACCTGACCTAAATATTATGACACCATTTGTAAGAGACAAGCAAAGTTATGTGAACGCTTGGGGTTTCTTTTGTTGCATCTTAAAAACATTTACAGGTAGTTCAGGTATTTTATTTTGTATTGCATGACGTCACCTGTAAAAATCATATGAAGGTGCATGCAAGGAGCACGATACATTTGTTCTTGAACAACCGTGTTTAATAGTTGTCATTATTTTACAAACAATATGCTATTTATATGGAAAACATCTTGAAAATTGTTTTAATGTAGCTCTTCAGTCCTATGGGATACATTTTTTACCAGATAGCAAACACGAAAACAAAACATGTTTGCCATCATTTTTTCGAAAATGGAAATGCTACATGCGCCTTTTTGTATGTTGCCCATCACTTGTATACATGTACTTACACTGGTCAAGAGGTTTGGGCCCTTGACAGGTGATGTTGGGGTTAAGGTTGGGGTCTGTGCAGTTCCGGTCATCTGCATTAAAGAAGAGGGGGTAGGGACACTCGTCTTCATACTGGAGCATGCCGTCATGGGGGATCGTCCGGGAACAGTTGTAGAACATGGAGCAGCTCTCGGGATGTGCGAATAGAAGTGTCGGGTTCTCACGGCATGTCGAGTTGGAAATATCTGTTTACACAGGTACACTGGTTAACACATGAGCAATAAACATCAAACATGTTTTGGCAACTATCAAAATTAATAAGTTACAATCAAAATTATAAATTTTGGAAATATTTCAGTTAATTAGTTTTATTCTCTTAATCTAAACTGAGTATTCTCGGCAACTGCTTCCACACAACATCAAAGTTTCAATTGTCTGTGCCGACTGAAAAACGTAAATACAACATGAAAGTCCATTACATGTTAAATCTTGTATTTGTGTTGTTGACAACTTATAATTTAACATATTTTGGAAATAATAATATTGACTCTAATTCTTAAACACAAAACAGATATTTGATGCAGTTTTTTACTAAAAGTTCTGTGTCTATTAACAAAATAAACGGAATGTACTAATATGCATATGCGTGAATTACCTGTTAAATTCTTGCAGTTTTCTTTGTTCCAGTTACAGCTGACCTTGCCGTCGAAGTACTGGTTGGGTGGACAGGAGTGCCAGAAGGCCAGTGTATCACTACACTGTATAAAGCCTGTACAGTCGAACTCGGCTTCTCGGATACCGGGAGTGATACACAAGAAGTTATATTCTGGGTACATTCCTTTGGCCAAAGCATTCGTGTTTGCGAAGAGGCACACCAGGACGAACCCAGTCAGTAAGGTCTTCATTCTGAAACCAAAGAATTGAGTTCTCATTGTTTGCAGTCAGCAACGTGTTGTTTATTGACAATCAAATGCTGCCACTTGGCGTTTTGAAATTTCACTGAATGCATATTTTTATCCATGTTCAGTGGTTCGATTTTAGATTCTTAAATATGTTATGTAAATGTACTGTATGCATTGTTCATTATGTTCAAATTGTACATAAACCGTATGCACTGTAAATTATATGTTGTCCAAATTGTAAATACACGTAGTAAATGCACTGTATGCATTACATCTTATATTTTGTCCTGAACTGTAAATATTCATTTTTTTTGTATTGTGTCCCAAATTGTAAATATACAGTTTGCATTGCTTACTATTTGTTTTGTCTCAAATTTTCAAGATACAGTATGCAGTGTGTATTACATTTTGTCGCCAATTGCAAATGTACAGCATGCATGGTATATTTTGTTCCAAATTGTAAATATACTGTATGCAACCGAATTGTTTTTGTCCCAAAATGTCAATATTTTAAATGTTAATATACTGTATGCATCATTTTCTATTTTTTGTTCATAAACGTAAATAAAATAAAAACAAATTCAAATAGTAAATGAACTGTATGCACTGCATTTTATATTTTGTCCCAAATTGTTAATGTACTGTATAAACTCCATATTATCGTTTGTCCCAAACTGTACATGTGCTGTATCATGTATGTATCGTATATTATATTTCGTCCCAATTTGTAAATGTACTGTATGCACTCGATATTATAGTTTGTCCCAAATTGTATGTGTGATGTATGTATTTTATATTATATTTTGTCCCAATTTGTAAATGTACTGTATGCACTGTATATTATAGTGGCCCAAATTGTATATGTGCTGTATGTATTGTATATGATATTTTGTCCCAATTTGTAAATGTACTGTATGCACTGTATATTATAGTTTGTCCCAAATTGTATATGTACTGTATGTATTGTATATGATATTTTGTCCCAATTTCTAAATGTACTTTATGCAGTGTATATTATAGTTTGTCCCAAACTCTACATGTACTGTATCATGTATGTATTGTATATTATATTTTGTCCCAATTTGTAAATGTACTGTATGCACTGTATATTATATTTTGTCCCAAATTGTAAATGTACTGTATGCACTGTATATTATAGTTTGTCCCAAATTGTAAATGTACTGTATGTATTGTATATTATATTTTGTCCCAAATTGTAAATGTACTGTATGCAATCTATATTATAGTTTGTCCCAAATTGTAAATGTACTGTATGCACTGTATATTATATTTTGTCCCAAATTGTAAACGTACTGTATGCACTATATATTATATTTTGTCCCAAATTGAAAATTTACTGTATGCATCGACTTCAGCCTTCGTTCCTCACAAAACTATTGACCTAGTCAGTGGATGAATGGTCACCAATCATGAGATACGTAAGTCATGACACTTTGCCGCTGGCGAACTGCAAACTCGATCATTTGTTATCAGGGAGTGTGGGGTAGCACGTGTCGCGTCAGAACCAAATAAACCTGTCAGTTTGATCACGGCGGAAGTATGAATTTCTTTTATGTATATGGCACTCGTACATTTTCACATGTCTTGTAAGTTGCCCAAAGAAATACTAAGTATTCCAAAAGAATTTATACAATACGATTTCTTCTTAATTACCCTGGTTGAATTAAAAAACATATATATATAAAGAAAT
This sequence comes from Diodora aspera, assembly GCA_031471655.1. NCBI lineage: Eukaryota > Metazoa > Mollusca > Gastropoda > Lepetellida > Fissurellidae > Diodora > Diodora aspera. The sequence continues at coordinate 1,342 of JAUELE010245356.1, read as the reverse complement.
GATAATAATAATATTCACGTGTATGGCGATTTTCAATGATAACTGCTCAAATGCCAATATTTTTACTCCAGGGTGGGCTAAAAACATTTCCAGCCCCTTGTAATTCAATACTTACAGCTATTTATTTTCAGAAGTCAAAGTTAATTAAGAGTAAGTCCAGTCCTAAAGTTGGTAAGTCCAAACATGAGAGATAACATTGGACTATTTTAAATATAGCACTTAAGTGGGATGTACATGTGTGCCAAACACTGGACTTTTGGTACTCATTCTACGTGTTCAATGGGCAGTGGCCAGTATTTTTTTAATAAATGAAGTGACAAGTCCGGCATCTAAACGACTCAAGTAATCGGACTTACAGCTGTCAATGCTTGTAAGTCGAAAGCTAAATTCTATCGGTCAGTAACCTGGGACTTGAAGATGTTTTAACCACTTCCCAGTCATTGTGACAATAACCACTCCACAACATTCCTCAGCTTGCCAGGGAGAATACATCCTTAGCTACAAGGTAAATCGCTTAAAGGGTTAACAACAAACTATCATCACTTTCCTTCCAGGTACCCAAGTTCAACTGAGTTGAATAAGACAATTTACGAGCAAAGCCACTTGCCCAAGATGACAAAACTGACATTATCATTGTTTAAGTGGGTGACAGGAGCTTTACAAGGCGAATCGATCACCCATCCAACGATACGGTATGTTGCTCGTAAGCCTCCTATCCAAGTTAATGTTACAAATTAATACATGACAGGAATGATTTATTTTGCATGACTTCTAGTAATGTTACTTTTCTACTGTTAACTAAAGTAGACATTTATTGTACTGATCTGTATCGTTTCCCAGTGTCCCTTTGGCAGCGCAGGCAAAGGGGTCAATTTCAGTGTTACCTGAGGCGTGTTCAGGAGAAGAAGGCGCCTCGGCTGTTGGACCAATCAGATCACTTCTATTATACGAGGTGCACGAGGCGTCTTGCCTCCTGAACAAGCCTCTGGTAACCCAGGGCTCCAGATATGAAATATTGAATGATATTTTTCTTGAATGTTCCTTCACTAGACTGGCTTCTTCAAGCTTAGACTTACTTACCTTGAGCTTGACTAACTTGGGGGTCTCAGTCATAAAGCAGGATTAAACCATAAAGTTGGATACTTGTTCCTAAGCAGGAAATATGTTTGAACCATTCTGTGTTAAATAATTAACATGTGATGTAGAGTAGATATTATAAAGGTGTTTGCGTAAATAAATTACGTCGTATCCCATTTATTTTTAACCTTGATAAATTTAAACACATAACGTCTTTACTTCACCGAGTGTTAGGAGAGACGCGCGACATGATTGGACGCAAGTT
>JAUELE010245345.1:0-11147 GCA_031471655.1 Diodora aspera | reverse complement strand
GAACAGATAAGCAAATAATAAATCAAAATAACAAACTTTTAATAACTTAAAACAAAAAAAATAAATGGTTTCCTGAGGAAAAAACATTGTCCAAATTAAAATCCGGAAAACAGAGTTTAGAGTTACCTGCCCTTTTCCTAGGGAAAAAAAGTTGACGCGAAGGGTCGTGATGGACGCGCGCTAAGACCAGAAACAAATTACTTTTTTTAGGCCTAAGCTTACTGAAAGCCATTGGTTTCAATTAGTAATCATGAATATAATGATGTGCCGAGATGTAATTGTAATAATGATACCTCCCCAACCAACGTTAATTCCCTTGTCTCCAGAAACGTCAGAGATATTCATCAAACTGTTCATTCATTCATTCATTAACTATTATTATTAACTCATACATGTATTCAATTCCTTGCACACTTATGTACTACTCAAAAGACGTTTAGGGTCAAACATTGTGATAATAGTATTATATTAAACAAGGAGCAGTGCATTAGAAATCCACATGATGACATGCTGGCACACTTGTCACATACAAATTAGTGCATGTTTAAAGTGACAATCATGAACAACACATACACATTAGTGCATGTTTAAAGTGACAATCATGAACAACACATGCAAATGCTGCATATGCCCATACATCATGAATTTCAGATTTTGAAGAATATTTCACGTGAAGTAAATTTTCCTAAAATTCAACAACCTTAACTTCATTTGAGTAGTATATATTGATTTAATTGAGCCACGTGCAAATCCTTCATGTGCCTCTACATCATAAATTAAAAACTTTGAAAAATATTTCACGTGAAGCAAGTTTTCCTCAAAATATTTCACGTGAAGCAAGTTTTCCTCAAATTAAACAACCTTGACTTCATTTAAGCAGTATATAATATATATTGATTTCATTGAGCAGATTCATTCATTCATTCATTCATTCACATTCTCCTGATTATGACCCAGCAGAATTAATTACCCCGCTTTCTGCAGGGAAGGGCATCCTTTATCACTACAAAAACCCGGAAGTGTATGACGGTTTCTTGTCTCTATGCTCGAGCTAAAGTTACATCTCTTTCAGCAAGAACTCTCATCCATCAATGTCTAACAGAACATTCACTTTCCGCCTTCAAGCAACTGAATCAAATCCCCAGTTTCCAAGCGTCGATAGGAAAGCAAATTAATGGCTGACATCATGGTGTATGAAACAAGAGCACCGAATCAGTTACTTCAACAGATATAGGAAGTACCCTCTGAATATAACATAATGTGGATATAACGCAATGAGGTCATAGCTTAATAGGAATATGACATAATTTGGATATAACATAATGGGGAAATAATTGGGATATAACGTAATGGGGATATAACAGTGTGACTATAACGTAATGGGGATATAACATAGTGTGGCTATAACGTAATATGGATATAACAGTGCGGATATAACGTAATGGGGATATAACGTAATGGGGATATAACATAGTGTGACGATATATGACGTAATGGGGATAAAACATAGTGTGGCTATAACGTAATGGGCATATAACATAGTGTGGCTATAACGTAATGGGCATATAACATAGTGTGGTTATAACGTAATGCGGATATAACGTAATAGGAATATGTCATGAAGAGAAAACATTATAGGAACGTGTAAAACATTATTGTAATGTTGCATTATATGAAGAGTAATCAATAAGAATAAAACGTACATAATACCAACACAATAGTGTCGGAATTTACATATGTTTAATATGACATATAGGAATATAGCATTGTAGGAATACAACATTGTAGGAATATAACATAACAGGAATACATGGTTAACATAGTAGGAATATAACTTTTTTTTGAGTATAACATAATAGGAATATAACCATGTAAGAATATAACATTGTATGAATATAACATTGTAGGAATACAACATAATTGGAATATAACATTGGAGGAATATAACATAATAGAAATAAATTATTGTATGATTATAACATTGTATGAATATAACACGGTAGGAATATAACATTGTAGGAATATAACATTGTAGGAATATAACATTAACATTGTAGGAATATAACATTAACATTGTAGGAATATAACATTGTAGGAATATAATATAACAGGAAAACATGGTTAACATTGTAGGAATATAACATTGTTGGAATATAACATTATAGGAATATAACATAATAGGAATATAACATTGTAGCAATATAACATTGTAGCAATATAACATTGTAGTAGTAGGAATATAACATTGTAGGAGTAGGAATATAACATAATAAGAATATAACATTGAAGGAATATAACATTGAAGGAATATAACATTGCAGGAATATAACATTGCAGGAATATAATGGTGTAGGAATATAATGGTGTAGGAATATAACATTGTATCATAACATCATATATCATTAACATCATTAATTATCATTAACATCATTATCATAATCATTCATCTCATCTATGTGTTTGTGCCGTCCTTGCAATTCGAAAAAATGGAACACGGTTAGTTTCGCCAAAAATATTAAAAAAAAACAAAAAAACCCATAAATTTATGATTGTGAAGAATTGGTTAACAGCCAGCACCCATGTGAATGTATGTGTCTTAAGGTATGCGAGATGTTTAGGGAGGCTAAAGCGTAAAGCACATCTAGGGTACATGATAGCTTGCTAATACACAGAACCCTGTCTTTCTAGGTGAAGTACAAGAAACACAAAAGACGGGATGCCACAGGACGAATGTACAAGCAGCGTGTGGCACAGATCAAGGTCAGCAGTGAAGGACAGATTGCAACAGACCCCATTCAACTTGGATTCAAGGAGTCAGTAAACTGGTCTGACAGATCTCAACGAGTGCCTCAAGACCTCACCGAGGTCCACAAGACATCCTTGCCTCAAGTCTTAAGGACTGTAGTTCCTCCGCCATTGTTGAAGGTAGATAACAAAGCCTGTGTATTTCCTGGTGGAGATATGTACGACCACCGTCAACACTCTCCTCCTTATTCTCACAATACAAACAGCGACCGAGAGTCCCCCAGCAGTATGGAAGACGGAGGACTTGGGACCTCTGATGAAAGGTCATTCATGGGATCTCCTGATCATGAGGCATTTCCAAGTACTGCACTTTTGTCTCCCGTCTCCAACACATCTTCTACATCCTACCAAGCTCTCAGTCCAAACAGCAATCCGGACCTCGATCATCTCCTCGAAGAACTCATGCATGTTGATTCTCTTCTGGGTATTGCAGAATCTTATCGTATTGACCAGTTTGCAGGGACAGAGGACACAGTAGCCCAAACCTTGTGCAAGATTGGAGATGACATTGTTGTAAAACTGGTCCAATGGATCAGGCAGCTGCCATTTTATCGAGAAATTCCTGTCGATATCCAGTCACAGATTCTCACTAACAAGTGGCACGAGTTGTTGTTGCTCATCATGACGGCTTACGGAGCTCTGAATCTGAAGTCAGATGAAGAAACGCCATCTTACAATGACTTGTACAAGAAAAACATGCAGAAAATGCAGTGGTATCTGAACAGCACGTTTGGAAAGGCGTTCTCTGTAGATCAGTTGCATTCCGAAATTGGGGATGTAATGGAGAAAGTGACTCACATCATGTCGTCCTTCCATCAGATGCATCTGACTATGCAAGAGTATGTCTGCCTACAGATCATCTTGCTCCTCAATCACAGTAAGTAACTGCATGCTCGGCATGAAACTTTACTCACAAGCTGACTTCATTGAAGAACAATGTTGGCCTACGTAACTACGTTTCCAGGAATCTGCAAAATGGGTTCCTAGTGTTCATAGCCTAGTTTTCATTGTCCAGGGTATATTTTGTTCAGGTTTGCATTGCCATTTGCTAGCCAATTTCAGCTGATTGTTAATCAATTGCTGATAAAATTATGATCAATTCGCACCAAATGCTCATAACTTTTATCCTGAGTGCAAACTGCTTATCAAAAATTTCAAAACAAAAATACCCTGTTGTCATGTAAAAGACTGTGCATAAGAGGTCGCTCTTTATTTATTCATGATAATATTAAAATGAGGCTACAGACACGAGGAACCCATTATGCATGAATATGTAATCTCCTTGCTAAAATCTGAAGGGATGGCAGAAAGCTGGCACGTAAAATCAAAACAATTTGTAGTAGCAGATTCAACCGACATTGGTCAACAGTATATTTTAATAATGGGCTGTGAACAAAAGAAATATAGTTTGTATATCAGAAGGCTACCGTATGTCAGTACACCTATTGAATCAAATCTTGTATACAACTACAATAGCTGCTTTTATTAATCCTCTCTGAGGCCATTGGAACAAATTATTGGTAACATTTAATTTAAATGAGAACAGTTTGTTAGACTTCTCAGTGTAGGGTGACTGTTTTATGAAAATTCTTTAGATCATTATCTTCACAGTCACCTGGCCTTTGTGGAAAGATTTTTTCAGTGTGTTCAGAGACATTTTACAGTCTTTTTACTCCCAAATTGTGAGATTTTATATGTTTTAATTGTTATTATTGCAGGTGACACCAATCCTAATCAACTGATTGAGAAGGTTCAAGACCGTTACATGACAGGATTGCAGAATTACGTCCACTCCCGATTTCCGAATGACCAGAATCGATTCGGAGAGCTTCTTCTACAGCTTCCGCAGATCCAGTCAGCCTCCAGCCTGCTCTTGAAGAGCAAAATGATCTACATACCATTCTTACTCAACTCATAGTGCGAGTACATATGTCAACTCTTTGTAAATGGGGTCCAAATATGTGGTAGTGATGTGCGATCATGAATGTTTGAGAACGATGCAAGTTTCTTGTTATTTATTATTATACACACCATGGTGTTTTAAATGAAAAATATTATATTTATGAATATATCTTATATTTTAAGGTCGATTTATGATGTTATAACTTTAAAAAATAATGTTAAACGATCAAGTCTCTAGGATGGGTTCTCCCAGAGAACAAGCAGTTACGTCATCTGACAGAGACAAGATCATAAAGGCTTCCTGGACAAGTGTCTTCCCTACTGGTCTCAGCTAATTATAAACACGAGAAACACTGGCACATTGTGTACAAGGCTGTTCTCATTTAAGATGCTATCACCAAAGAATTGATCTCCCTGTCACAAACTTTCTAAAGTTTCTAAAAGCTCTTTCCATCAACCTCTGCTTTAAGCTCTGATCAAGAGAGAATATTTGTTCTACAAGAAGCTGTTTTGTAATGCTTTGGCTAGTGCAGGCCACTATGCCTCTGTGATCTCTACTTATATGTAATACCATTAGGTTTTAGTCATATATTCCAACATGAACATCTAATTATTTCAATACAGAAAGTTGGAAATCTTACTTTCAGTTTAAAGTAATCTTTTAGCCATTTCATCACATGCACATTTTTATTAAATCTAAAACACTTACAAAAACCATAGTCATGCAGAAAATATTTGGCTCTTGAGTGAAGAGTTTACAGACACTTCTTTAGGTATTTGAGAATTGTGCCTTTAAGAATATTCTATATATTCTGTCAACAGTAAATCTTATTTCTTGCTAGGTTAATAGCGGAGAAAACCATGATCAAGTTACAACTTTTAATACAAAAACCATATTGCAGAAGTAATTTATTGCCTGAATGTTGCATGTTTGAATAATTTTATGATCATTCATTATTTCCGTGAGAATAGACAAATTTGTTTGAAAATTTATAAAACGTTTTCATGAAGGAATTAAGTAGAGCATTCATACTGAAATAACAGGAAAGTTAAAATTTACTCTCCTAGAAACTTTAAGGATATGACATGCCTTGACTAAGCACTGATATACATCAAGAACTTGCTGGTTTTTTGGCTGTTGGCACTGTGTTTACTGGTTTAAGCAAGAGACAGGATATTGTGGATCTGGTGCAGCTAAACAACAGCCTTCTAGTTGTGGGTTTAGATCTGTATTGGTTTTGCTCAGTCAGAATTGGTGCTTTCATTGTGGTGATGTAGATTACCACAAGATATTGCTCACTTACCGCCAAAAATGTCCTTTAATGACAGCATGGCAGAATGTATGTCAGGAGATGTTGACAATTTTTATATATCTACAATCAAAATCAATGGTTTCAGCTTGCTATATCAAAAATAGTCATTTCATGTAATTTCCATATGACTTTTCATACTCTTGTATTTTACACATGAATTTTATTAAGTTGTTTTTAACATTATCTTAAAAACAATTGAAATTTTGAAATAAATATTGAACTAGGTATGTAAATGAATGAAAGTAGCTATACAAGGTATAATGTTTCAGTCAGTCTATCGTCTCTGTGATAAGTTAGATTTCAGATTACATGGCTTCCAAGTGACACGTGATCAGTGTGTGCTTGTTTCAGTGTTACGCCCTTCAAGGTAGACCCACCCTCTCTAAGCCTTAAGGATTTGGGCTTGAGCTTCAGCAGCAGTATAAGCTGTTCTGTCACACAATTGGCAGCATTCCGATGAATAACACCTGGCTTTGGACCAACTTGTAAATTTAATTAAATATGAGCTAAACATCTGATAATAATTTCAAATTTTCTGTTAATAATTTTAATTGAAATTTAGTATTTCAGTCATTACATCTCTTTTACCAAACATATTTTTTTAACTGAATATGGGTTAAACATTTGATAATCCAGTGATGGTTTGCTGAATTCTTTTGTTAATCAATAAATGAAAACTTAGTATTTTTGCCAATACATTCTTTTAACTGTAATGTCTCCTTTTTGATCTTCGTCTGTTGGAAGCTAATCCAATCTGAAGTCTATCTAATTGTCCATTTGTACCATGCAATACTCCATCACATGCTAAAGATGCACAAAAAGAAAAGACAACTTCAACTTCACTATGTTTGCAATCAGAAAAGGGGTTTTACTTTACTTTCTGGTATGTAATGTGTCACAATATTTGCTTGAAATCAAAGTTTATCTTAACCCTTTACAGGCGACTTTGGTGTATAACCATGTTTATACAGCCTCAAAAATATGTAAACATATGCTTTGGCGTCGAGAACATTGCATACGATAGCCAGTCACAAGCCACAATACAAGCTTCCCAAGGCCCTTGTAACATTTTGCCAATCAAAAGTTTTGTTACATACATGCTTAGGTATATTGTATATGTATATGATGATTTCAGGTACCATGCCGCCATAACATGACAATGCTTATAGTCATCGCAAGCCATTGTAAGGTGATACTTCAAGGCATTGTACGCATGTAAAGGGTTAGCGATTGTATAGTTTTAGAAAGCTGCCAGAAAGTCATGAAATTTGTGAAACAAGGAGATTTGTTATAGTTATGTGAAGTACCTATAGATTCGGTGAAGTGTTGTCACAAAAAGTATATTGATTATAAATGTATTGGTATCTTCACTTTCATTATCTGTTACAGTTCATGTGAAGTTCCTATTGTTTCAGTGAAGTGTTGTCACACAGGAATTATTGTAATTATGTTTGTTTCTCCACCTTAATATCATTAATTGATATTTTATCTCAAAACTTGGAAAAGGAATATCAATTTTCGTTTATTTTCTGATTTACACTGATTTATTTCCACTTTGAGATTTTAGTTTCACCAATATTTCGTCTTTTGGTTATAGACAGATACATATCTTTTTAAGAATATACATATCTATTGACATATTTCTTACAATTCTTCATCATCGATACTTGCTACAAGCCAAAGAACGTCATTTGTATTTTTTATGACACTATTTTCTATAAAAGAACATCTATTGGCATTACAATTTAATTAAGACAACTGGTCACAATTTTGTAACCTTGACATCTTCATAGATATTTTTATGAAAATTTCTCTATTACATGTATTTACACCATATAACTTTGTATTTCCAAAGAGGTCCTCAATTGTATTTAGTAATTTACAAAAGCTAAATGATTACCTTGATTGGGGTGTTCAAATGTGAATGAGAAGCCAGTCATATTCATCACTCAATGTGCCTTTTACTTACATTGCAAAACTCTTTGCGTCTAACATTTTCATCCTCATACTATTCTCGCAGAACGATTTTAATGTAAATTATACTTCAAGTGCCTTTCTAAACATTTATTGCGATGTTATAGTTAATTAATGCACTCCTTTGTAGTGAAGTAAATTTTTATATCTTCGAGCAGAAACAGAAGTTTATCTCTCGTAAGCTAATGTCCAGGTTAGTATTTTAGTTGTTGGATCAGAGAGACATTTGTGCAATAGAAGTCTGATAATTGTGACTTTGATAAAAGTTTAAAGCTGGTATATCAATTTTGGAGCGAGTAAAAACAGAAAAAAATGAAGTGGATATTTTATAAAGAAATGATACAGTAAAATTTGAAAAAAGATGGAGAATTATTTTGTGTTTTTCAATCATAAAGCCTAGATTAGGGTCACCAGATTTTCAAATATTAAGACTCAAGTTGGATTTTGGCCAGATATATCATATTTCTGAAAATTGCTCTCACAGTTGTCAATATTACTAGTACTTGCTTTGAATCTCAACTCATTATAATTGTTATCATACAAGGCTACAATTCCAGCCAGTATTGTTCAATTGTCACCTGTTTGTCTATAATGCTGTTATTAGGGCAGTCTTAACATGGAAATTATAGTTGTTTGTTGGCATGCATACACAGCACTGTGATGTTATCATTATCCCGATATTGTTCCTGGAAAAAATAATTCAGCTAGCTGCAAGTGACTGAAAGTCTACACACCTCTACTTTACAGTAGAAGCTGCCAGCATTTCTCTCCACTCACCAAGTCACAGAATAATAGATATGTTCTTGTTACTGAAAGGAATTTATCTATCTACATGGTTTTAGTAATATTACCTATGACAATGGTTTTGGGATATTCTATTGGCACCTGCCTAGGTTAGAAGAAAGCCTGTTGAATTTTTTGTGTGAGCAACCATCGTAATATTAAATGCAGATATCGGGGTGAGGGGGTCGAAGGTAAAATATTAAACACAATGATCCAAATTAACGGACAGAACTTTTATAATAGATCAAATGTATTGGCTTCGAGTTCCACTTTTTAGTTAATAATTCAAGCATGGAAAATTATCGCAAGTACATGCTGGAAGTAATCAGTCAGCAAAACAAAAATTAATAATTAAATATTTTAAAACTTATGCAAATAAGTATTAGCTCGGTCCAAGAAGTTTATTGAATGACGCACATTGAATTTCTACACTGTACCAAAGAAATGACTGTGATAAAAGTCAGGAGCTGTTGATTTAAGTTTATGTATTTTGCCTGATTTACCGGTATGATGATACAGTGAGGAATGGTTCAGTCGTATTTCCCTGGAGCTTGAGGTTTAATTCCTATTGCTTAGTTTAGCTTCAGTTTATACAGTCCAAAGACTTATAACAGAGCTGAAAAGAAAATATATTATACAAGTAAAATCATCAAACATAATGTTTTGATGGTAATTTTCTATTTAAAATAAAATCTGTTTCTTATCTTAAAATTATGAAATGTACATAATGTTATTTGACGAATTAAAACTGGTCCTGCCTGTTAAATGAATGTATGTATGGATGAGGTGAGAATGGATGGATTTTTGTTGATCATGGACATTGAACTTAACAAGGATCATATTTATAGTCGTATGTCTCATGAAAATTGTTTGTCACGAATTACATCACACTCTGGCTACAATCCAAGTTGGTAGTGCCAGGAAACGTTTCCATAGTGACTTGTTCTTTATTTGTATATAACACATGTAAATAGATATCATGATATGTACAGATGCATCCAAGTGCTCACGGAAAGTGCTGAAGTTGAATGACTTATCCGGACGTGATTTTCATTGTTGAAAAAGATACTGGGTTTTGTTGTTGTACATACTGTTCCATGAACAAGTAAATTATTAAGGTTTTGTCAGTTCAGTTTTTGTTCTGTGTTGGGGAAAAGTGTTCAGTATTTTCTAAACATTGATAGTCTATGGTTATGTTGTCACATGCTTTTTGTTATGTGGTTTGTTGTTATATTTAATAAATGTCAAAAATGAATTTGTCGTGTTTCTTTTTGAGATGGTTCGACTTTACAATATGGTCGCTACCCCATAGTCCATCAACTAAAGTTGAAAACATATTTCAGCAATACATATACAACTTTTATTTCAATAACTTGAGTGCGAGAGTGATTTGGGGTTTTGCATGGTTTTCAGCAATCTTTCAGAGACATCACTACGGTCTCGCCACCATCATGTCGGTGTCGAGCCTCCTGTCTCTCCGGCCTGAAAGACAGGTGCCCGGGTGGGACTCAAACCACAACCACCAAGGCGCCATCCCATCCCTCAAAAACTTTAAAATACCTATTAAAAGTTTGACTCAGCTCGACTCGCAAAAAGGGACAGCGGCCATGTTGCCATGAGAATTCATGAGATAACTTCAAACTGAGAATGAAGAAAAGTCTCCCACAAAAAGCACGAGGTTACTCGGTTCCTTGTCTTCCTCAGTCACAAAGGATAATCTCTGATAGGTCAGTTGCATTCAGCATTACCGAAAGATACTTAGTCTATCAGTCAAACTAAACAAGCATAAATACAGGGCTTGCCCTAGTGTTTCAAATTAACCCCTTGACGACGGATGACTGCTATAGCTGACCTAGATATTTTACATATTGGACCAATGACTAGCTTACTTTACACTGATTGATGCTACACAGCTGTTAGATAATCCAGAAATTAACTGATAGATATCTTTATTGTGGGAAATACCATCGTCAAAGGGTTAATAAGTCTTTCTGTCTTGAATGAGTGAAATGTTGTTTAATGTCACTGTGGACCTCACATTTTTTGAGTCTGAGAGAGTTATCAGAACATCAGGATAAATATAAACAATTAATTTTCAGTCAAAGAACAATAAGCACATCGTTTATGCCTGTATCTCTCAATTTGGTGACATAACCAATCCCCTTTTAGGGTTTCTGTCTTGCTTTCAAATTATAAGAATTTTATTGTGTAAAATCTTACACGTCTTCATTGCAGACTGGTAAGGTGAGTTCGTCTTGTGCGTCGTACTCAAGTCACAAGCTTTAGAAGTTAGGGTGACATTGAGGTCTGATGGTAGCTAGGCGGTGACCAACTCAAGCCCATCTCTCAGGTCTTCAAGGGTTTGCCCTG